>ML781020.1:273971-287309 GCA_009831015.1 Picea engelmannii | reverse complement strand
ATATATATATATATATATATATATATATATATATATATATAACAAATTTACAACCATAATTGTCATAGCTCTGCCAAAAAGGAAACCAGAGTTATGATACATGTCTTTATCAAAATTAAAATGTCATAGATAGTCCTATCAACAACAAATTGTTTCCAAATAGACCTAAAAACTAGATAAATAGAAATATTATGCATCCCAGATAACATAAAAGCCATAGAAAAACTAGTTTTGCTAAGACTAGGTTGGTCTAGAGGGCCCTACAACAGATGGAGTTCCTTGATTTTTCCCTCATCCTCACGCTCATCTTCATCAATGGTGATTGGGTTAGCACTTGTGCCCTGAGAAGCCGAGGTCTTGTCACATCGACTAGTTCATCATTATTGTTTGGATCCCAATCTTGCACCTTGAAGCTAATACCGAAGGCCACTCTACACAAGACTATGAACTTGGCTTCAAGTCTTCGAATTCTATCCAGGGTCTCCACTTTCCTATCATCCTTGTCATCCATTGGCAGGACCACTAGCATATTCGTGAGCCAAGAGAACCCCATCGCCTTAAAGACTTTGGTGTCCAAGGATCGAGTGAACCCCATATCTTCAACCCAATCCTAGAACTCTTGTTGTATTATCTGCCTCAGGGTCTCCTTGCTTTTATGTTTCGCTTTGCCATCTAGATTATCCATTCTTTGTTTTGTTTCCAGTGGAATGTGCTTGTCATAGATTAGCTTATCCTATTGGGAAACTCTCTTAGCCTCTATGCCCTGGGTTCTTTGAGAATCCCTCCTTTGCCCTGGAGGTTTTTGAGACCTCCTACTCTTGGCTACTCTCTTACTTGACTCTGTCAAATCCAAGGCCTTATCGACTACCATTGCAATAACAACGCTAAGGGAGAAGGGACTATCTAGAGCACCAATATCCCTACAAACCCACAACATGAACACCTAGTGCCCATAACATGAACACCTAGTCCCCAAAAACCCAATGAGGGGGCCTACCACCAAGGGGGTCAAAGGGTTCACAAGCTTTCGACAACACTAAGAAACAATAGGAAGTGGACTCGTCTACACCATAACACTTCCAAAACAACAAATGAAATCACCATACCGATTACTACTGCCACCTAAAGACCACCCTTAAAATTGCAAGCCCCCTGGCCTAACACTAGAGTTCCCATCCCCATGAATAAGTCCTTTGAGCAAGACAAGTTTAAGACACAGCCCATGGCTTAATGTAAATAACAAGGAAAAACTAAACCAAAAAATAGAGCCACGAAAACCAAGAATACCTCAAGATCATGAATGTCAATGTTGAGTGGTCTCTTTCTAAGGAAGCTCCACAGAGAGCCCCTTTCTATCCAATCCCTCACAACTCTGCAATGCCCCACACATATAACAGACCCCTCAACGGGACCAGAGAGCAATTCGTGCAGAGAAATGATGCCCTTATCATCCTTCCTCTGGTTATAACAGTGATCCCCTATTTGGAGCATGATCATCCACTCAAGAGATCATCCTCCACCTTGATGATTCTAGTTGGTGTGCGTTTCATTCCCTTTTTTTCCCGATGGAAGTTAACCCGCTGGGAACCCACCCCGATACTTCCCCACATAGTGGATGATATGGGAGTGGAAAGCAGCAGCCCGAGGGACTCGTAGCCAGGCTTGAACCCGTGACCTCTCCCCACACTGAGAGAGTGTGCGCACGTCTTGCCATGCGTGCTATCCCTCGTGACTAGTGTGCGTTCCATTCCCGTCATGTGAAAAAACCCAAATTTGATTGTCATTACCTCACGACATCATCCTCCCAACGTCTTCCTACCTCCAGTACGTCCTGGTTTGTAACCCTTCCATCATCAATGCACGGGGTAGACGATGGCGTACCACCTTCCATCGTCTCTCCGTGCAAACCATTAACTCCATCCATCACCCGAAGTTGCATCTTCTCAAGGTTGGGTAAGGCGGCAGCCAGGCTCATCGCGTGTGAGGCCTAGGCCCCCTATCCGAATTAATGTTTCAAACAATATTAATTACATTGTATCCTCTATTTTAAACAAATAATATATAATTCATATTTATTTTTAGTAATTACACTTAACTTTATCCAAAACTTTATACTTAAAATTAGATTTCAGATTAAATCCTTGATTACTCTATAATTCATCTTAAGATCCTTATTAAAATTTATCCAAACAATCTTCAATTTAAAATATCTTATGGCAAAACCTTACTCTATAATCGTAACTAAAATTTACCCAAAATTCTGTTGAAATTATCGTATAGCAAAGCCTTATTATTTTTAAAACTCGAGTTTCATATGAAATATTTTTAAAACTGGAAATGCAGAAGCCACATCCATGAAGATCTATAAAAATACTTTTCAAACGTTCTGCTGTGACTAATCCATCGGGAAAAGTTCGCAGTTGTAACCATTTTTAATAATTTTGACATTCCATGCTCTTTTGTCCTTTACGAAACTGGGCAACGCTTTTCTTCATCACACGCCTCGTGGCTTTGCAGCTTGCTTGCGCCGACACGGCACTTACAATCTAAACAACTCCATTGAATAAAGCAAGGGAATTAAAAACATCATCCCCACTTGCACTTCATTCAAAAAGAAAAACATGCGTATACCGTGATTCGATCCCATGACCTACAAGCTCAGCGAATTATCCCCACTTGCACTTCATTCAAAAAGAAAAACATGCGTATCCCGCGATTCGATCCCCTCACCTACAAGCTCAGCGAATCATGCATATCCCTTCTCAGAGCTCTGCGAGTTATGCATATTCCTTCGCAATAATAAAAGAGAAGTGCGAATTTTTCAAGATGCATCTCTGTACAATGTGCAAAGTCAAGAATCAGGAAAATTTGCATGAAATATTAATAATGTACACGCCATTGCGGGGTCAGCTTGAAAAGCCCTATACAATAAGCAATATAATACAAAAACCTGTGGCCATTTTGTCAAAGAAGGTTTCGCGTTCGAAACCCGTCGGTGTCGGCCGCTTGATCCGTTTATCTTCAACTACCCCGCCTACTCTAACTCATAGTCAAACAATTTTTCAACTACCCCGCCCACCCTACTCTAAAAAAGAATAGTTAAATAAGGATTTTTTATTTTTTATTTTTTTTAAATATAATATTATTCAACAATAGAAAATTATAGAAAATTATATTAACTAGGAAAAAATCTTTAATTTATACTTTTACCTAAACTGTATTAATCAAACATGGAAGAGAGCACTCGATAAAAAAAATTAATCAAACATTGAAGAGAGCACTCAATAAAAAAAATTATTCAAACATGGAAGAGAGCACTGTATTAATCAAACATTGAAGAGAGCACTCGATATAAAAAAATTAATCAAACATTGAAGAGAGCACTCAATAAAAAAAAATTATTCAAACATGGAAGAGAGCACTGAATAAAAGTTTTTTTTTCTACTTGCTAATAGTTTCCACACATTTTCCCTAATTATTACAATTATCTAAAAACATTATCCTAAGATTCATTTTGAACCCTTAGTGAAGATTATCCAAGTTTCATGTCAAATTCGTACTTGAGATTTGCCTCAAGATTCATGTCCTATTATTACTTGGGTTTATCTTAAGACTGATGTCAAACCTTTATTGAAGTTTATCACAACTTTCATGTCAAATCCTTATTATAATTTAGTTTTTTTCTAATAGAAAATTTGCTCAAATTATATTACTGAAAATATAATTTTTTTTACATCTTCAAGACCATAACAAGATCTTAGTAGAACTAGTCCATAGACCATGCAATACTACTACATCCTCAAAAGAAACTAGAAAGTCACATGTACCAGCACGCAGGTTGTGTAATGAGAAACAAAATAGGGGTAAAAACCCCAAACAAATAGTAGAAAAGAAACTGAACCAGAAGTTGCATGCCCCCATAGGACCTCAAAGTGATTATCCAACACCGCACGCCCCCAAAGGACCTCAAAGTGTTAAACAATAAACCGCACGCCCCCAGTGTGGGCCTCAAAGCTCTGGTCCAAAACCTCTACTAGCCAAGGCAGAAGAGGTCAAGAGAGACCAGAAAAACCAAAGAGAGGACAAAACCCCCATTGCAACAAACCCCGGAAGTCTCCACCAATGCTCTAAAGAATATTGTCGCGTAGCTGGAGTAATGGTTGAGGTCGATACAACATATGGTAAATGCAGAGAGAAGTTTGGCCGACCACCACAGGTTCTGAAACTCCACCTTCCGCATAGCACCGCCACACCGCAGACCCTTTGGAAAAAAACGCCCCTCTGCCACTACCGTTGGACCCACGATCGCCCTGCACCCGCCGCGCCACTCCACAGGCTCTGCTTGTCCTGGTAGCTCTCGTCCTCACGCCCGCTTGCCCAATCCCTCACCCTCGACCTCACCTGGAACTGCGCTCTCCCTAGAAGCAGCCCAAGCCCTCGCCCACGCTCGCCCATCCCTAAGGAATACAGGGATGCGACTAGCAAAACCTAGTCACAGAGCTCGGGCTCTATTATAATTTAGTTTACTATAAGAGTAATGTTGAACTCTAATTAGAGCACTTAATCGAAGTTTTGTCTTCATGATGTTTGGGAAATTATTTCCACACATTTATGACGTTGTTTACTACAGTTTCTAGAGAAATTTACCACAACTCAGTTTTACTTTAGGTTTCATGTTATCCCTTTACTAGACTTGAATATTACCCTAAGATTCATGATGGACCCTTATTAAAGTTTATTACTCATGATTCATTCCAAACCCTTACTAACATTTATCCCAATTATTCAAGTCTAGTGATCTTTAAACTATTGTGGATATTCTAATATAATAGTTCATCACATCAAATCTTCTAATATTTTACAATATTTTAATTTGCATTAATACTTCTAACTTTAAGACAAAAATCATTGAAATAAGTTGAAAATTGAAATGATAGAGACACGCAATGATGCACCATCCACACAATGAACACAAGATGTACCCTAAGAAAACCCAATATAGGAAAAATCCAACGAGAAGGTGAGGCCTATGCTTTGCATTTTTCTTCTCAATTATGAAATGCAAGTACAAAGAAAGGGCCACTCACTATGGAGATTCTATGAACATTATGACCAATATGGCTACTATAGGATGTCCTTCTTCCTCATATCTCCCTCGATATCCCACTCTCATTGCTTTGCTCTCATATGGAACAATACTCAATACAATAAGAATAGAACCCCTACCTTTCCTAGCGACCTAGTGTAACATATCTTGATAATCATCTAGGTTTATGGTTAGAGTTTTTGTATGCCTCAAATCCTAATTAATGTTAGGGTTTTGGACCCTCTAGAATAATCTTGAAAGTCCACATATGACTAGCTCCACATGTGTGAGTAATGGAATCCAACATGGAATCCACTTGGTACCATGGTGGTGAACAAGATATTGACAACTTGCGGGAGGCATAACTTTTGCATATAAACTATGTTTGAGGTCATTTTTGTACCAATTGAAATCTCTTGAAGTGTATAATAAAATCAAGAGGTTGGAGATATGCTCGCAAAGTTTTGACCCCAAAAATGATCATTTAAGGCCTCAAACATGTGCTAAAAGGTTTTGGCCCCCAATCCCCATAGTGAGACATGCACCTAAAATGACCCCTACAAGTCAACATCTCCAATTTTTCAAACCAAAAAGTACTAAAATAGATGACAAATTATATTATGATCCATCCCAAATCATTGGGCCATTGTCGCATTTGAAGTTTACACAAGTTTCTCATTGGTCCCTTATTGCACTTGAAGTTTACCCAAGATTCATGTCAAACCCTTATTGAAGTTTAAGCCAAGTTTCATGTTGAACCCTTGGTGCAATTCAATTTTACCCCAAGATTCATGACAAACCCTTGAAGTTAAACTCTTGTTGAAGTTTACTCCAACTTTTATGTACCTCAAGATTTATGTTGGACCCTTATAAAATTTTATCCCAAAATTTTGCACTTGATTTTTTTCCATTGAAAACCTTGCAGAATATTCTTTGAGTACTTCTACATTATCCATGTATGGTAAACGGGGTAAACCATCGACCTCGATTATGAATTCTAAACATGAGGGAATCAAGAGAGTCGAGCATATTTCCTCCCCAACTTCGAGGGAGATATCTCACATTTGGCACATGGTTGCTTAAGCTAACCCTCAGAGCTATCATACACTTGCACTTTACCTCAAGTTTCATATCAAATTTTCATTGCAAATGAACTTTCCCGAAAATTAATGTTGAGCCCTTGATGAAGTTTGCTCCAAAATTCTATACTTCAAGTTTATTCCAACTTTCATATTGAACCCTTAACTACACCATACATTTACTTAAAATTTATTGTGTCCAATTACTGCTTATTTCCAAATTTCATGTCAACCCCTTGCTTGTTTCCAAATTGCATACCCTTGTTACACTTTAAGTTCACCCAAATATCTCTTTTCTAACTTTTCCTAACCAAGATGAATCTCAAAATCTGCCAAATAAAATATTCATGATCACTTCGGTCTACATTCATATAAATTAATAACTTGTCAATTTTATTTTTTAAAAAATCATGAATACAAAATGTTATTAAATGAAGGGGTTTATTTATGCATCATTCAAAGATATTAAAAAAAAGCAATGTTTAACTTCAAAATAAACATGAACTTAAAATATATGATTTTCAACCTAATTCTTCCCAAAAATTTAAATTCACACTACATTATCTAAACCCTAAAAAATTGTAAGTTGTACAAAGTTTCAACACTATCTTAATCAATAGATTTAACATTATTTAAAAATTGATTTTCTCATTTATATAATTTATAA
This sequence comes from Picea engelmannii, assembly GCA_009831015.1. Taxonomy (NCBI): domain Eukaryota; kingdom Viridiplantae; phylum Streptophyta; class Pinopsida; order Pinales; family Pinaceae; genus Picea; species Picea engelmannii. Next base: position 280,477 of record ML781020.1, on the reverse strand, counting down.
AAATATAAATCTTAAAATATTTAAAAGAAATTTGAAGATTAGTCAAGCCATTCCTTAAAAAATAATTTAAAATTTATATTCAAATAATTTTTCTTTTATTTGAATTTTGTGATGAATAAATTCTTTACATGCACATCAAATACATTTTGGTTTATCTTTATTTTCATATGAAAATGGACATTCCAACAAAGCAATAAAATATACCTTTCAAATTTAAACAATCTATGTTGTACCAAGTATTCAAAACTCCATACCAAGTATTCAAAACTCCAATATTTAGCACATATACAAATCCATTGCACCACTAACCTTGATCGAACCATATAAGGCCGCACCAACTTGAAATCTTCTTCATAAAGAGATCCTAAATTTATAATTTTGCACAAAGTGCATTAGTCAAATACTAAAGAGAACTCTCAATTCAAGTTTTTTTTCTCAATAAAGGGAAGGTTTTATTTGGTTTCATGTTGTTTAGTAATTGTTTCAATACATTTTCCTTGATTACAACAATGTCCTAGGAACATTACTCCACAATTCATATGGACCCTTATTGAAGTTTACCCAAGTTTCATGTTAGAGCCTTACTACACTTGAAATTTTCTCCCAAGTTTCATGTCCAATCCATAGTGATGTCTACTTTAATATTCTTTTCAAACCCTTACTTGATTTTACCCTAAATTTCATGTTCAACATTTTCTATAGTGAAAGTTTACCTTAATATTCATGTTGACTACTTGATCAAAGTTTTGTTTCGCAAGAACAACAATTTTTACTCAAAAATTCTTAAAAATTGTCTTCATGTTGTTTGGAATCCATTCCATGCATTTCCCTTCTTTACTACAATTTCTTAACAAGTTTACCTAGATTCATGTTGGACCCTTATGGATGTTTACACACAATTCCATGTCAACCACTTATTGTTGTTGGGTTGTGACAACACATACCCATGCATTTACATTTGTGGATGGTTTCTCAAGCATTTGGCCTTCCATGTGCCTAAAACCGCTTGAGTTTTTTATGTTTAAATGTTGAATCCCTTGAGGTGCTTCGACAAGACTTGTGTATTCATTTATCCATTTTGGCTGAGCAATAAAGATATACCATTGCCTCCATTTCCGTTCTTGTTTTGTGTGATTGTTTCATTCTCTTTATTTCTCTGTTCATTAATTTTTTTTTTGCAGCTAGGTTCAACAAATGGTATAAGAGAAAGGTTGGTGCAGACATACCGGTACAAGGGAGCAGATCAATGATTTATTTAGTGTGCAGAGGTGTACATTGTGCGAGCGCTTGAGGGAGAAGATTAGTGTTGTAATGTCCCCATTTTTGGGTTCCCCTGTTCTGTTGTTGGAATTGACTTCTGAGGCTTGTGTCGACCTAGACTGAAGGGTGAGGGTATGTTATCAGTAAGATCACATGATTTGGAGGAGTTAAATGACGCCCAACCTAGTCCATTTACCATCTTTCATCATCAAGATCGCTTCTTCACAGTTCATTCTTGGTTCCATGGCATTCTGACGATTCTCGTAATTTAAGGGTATTATTGAGCATAATCCAATTAAATGCACTAAATGTGTTATTTGGATCTTACTATTTGATGGGATACCTTAGCATAATAGCTCATTGGAACTGGGACGAAAAGTTCTAAAGGTTGGGATGGTAAGAAAAGGACTTCGACCATTCAGAAATGTCTTAAAAGTCAATTAATCACTTTCTGACATTTAAAAGGAGTAAAAAAGGGGGTAATAAAGTAACTTTTAGATTATTAGTTACTTAAACATTAGTAAAAGTAACTTTTAATCTTTAAGTGAAAATTAAAAGGGGAATGAGGGTCATGTTGATTTGGTCAGAAGGGAAAAGTTTTAGAAGGGGCATAGAGGAAGAATAAAAGGAGGGGTAGTGATCCACTTTCCTCGTTATGATTTGATCTCTTATTTGGAGTGCTCTTGAGAGCCACATTTTCGTTGGGGTTTTGACAAAATCCTTCCATTGGAGTTTAGTTTTGGGGGTGCAATATCCACCCTAGCTAGACAAATAGGGGAATCCATCTGATATTTCCATTGGAGCTTCTTTTAGTGATTTGTCTTCAGTTTAGAGGTGCAACAACTTGCTTGGGGAGCTTGTGAGGCTTTCTTGGAGGGCCAGTTATTTTCTTTTGCAGGGTCATGATCGAGGAGATCTTGAGGAGGATCCATGAGGAAGGATTGATATCCTTGAGAGACGTTGGGGGACATTTGGAGAGGGATCGTCCATATTTTGGCTAAGGCATGAGACAGAGGAGGCATTTGTGAGGGTTTCCTTCATATCCGTGAGCATCTAGAGGATCTGTGGGCATCTAGAGGATCCGTGAGGGCTTGGAGGAGGATCGGTTGGCCTTTGGGCATATCGATATTGATGATAGGGGCCAACGTGAGGCTTGGAAAAACCTCGGAGTAGGACGATAATATCCCTTAAGGCTAGGCATAGCATTTTCTGTAGTTCAGAGGGTCGCGCCATCCACTAGAGGAGGTCGTGGTATTATCTCAAGTTTTTCTTTGAATATTGTGTGTGTTTTACATTGATGTGTTGCAACTACCATAGCAGCCATTAGAGACTTGCTATTATGTATTTAGATCTCCATTCATGATAAAAATACCACATATTGTCTTTTCTATTTCATATGTACTTGGATTGCATATTATATGTTTGACGAAATGTCTATTAGTAATATGCATGCAAACAGTTTGTAAAAAGTTGTCAACCAACAAAAAACACATGTAATGAAAAGTATTTGACAAAAGCACACAACCAAAATACCATAATTGGACAACAAACATAATATCCTATCGTAGCAAGCATTGGGAATATTACAGTGGTATCAGAGTTGGAGATCTTGCTAGCTTGAGGGGAAACAGTGAGGATTGCATCATTAAGTGACTAGCCTTTAAATTTTAGCAGTGGTTAAGGGAAACAAGGATGGTGACCAATGAGGAACTTGGGGAAAAAAAATTCCACTGATGCTAGACTATCAAAAGAGTCTAACAAAATATCAAAAGAATCTAACAACATTGTTAGAGCATCCAGAGTTGTTGAAGCCTCTATTTGGGAACAAGAAGATAAAGGGATTCAAATCTGAGGTAGTTGTTGAAGCAAAGACCTCACTTCGTGAAGGTTTGAAAGAACCTCGGGTTATCCTTTTGGATTTGCATGATGAGGGTGTATTAGCACCCAAATACACTGAAGATTTGGTGTTGGATGATTTGTTTGTGGATGTTGATCTAACTTCTAGGGATTCATGCATGAGGGATGATGAAGAGGAAGTTGGGGAGCTTACACATGAGCCTCTTATGGAGTTGAGTTCAACACATTCATCATCATTTTAGTCATCCATGGTATTCAGGATACATGAGGATGTTATGAGTACTTATAATTTGATGGAGGAGCTTCTTGTGGTGATCGAGTACAAGGGGCATTCAAATTTGTAGGGGCTTGACGAGAGGTATGGTTTAGAGACTTTTGATTATACACATAGTTTGCATCTTGGAGATTATGAGCCACTTCTTTTGGGGAGCCCATTGACGACTCAAGTCATAACTAGAAATAGGGGAGTTGATCATATACCTTGTTGACCAACCATCAAGGAGGTATATGCACCCACTTATTGTGGGAATGGATATATTGAAGACATGGACACATCAATGTGGGATTGTGGGGTGATTCCTTCAGAGAGACTTCTTGACAGGGACATTGAGCATACCCTTGAGTTTGGATTGTCCAAGGATAAGAAGTGGATAGATGAGCTTCATCGAGCATCATATTCCTCGAAGATTGATCTTTGATTGGGATATCATTAGACTACTCCTGAGTGTCATTATGGGCACTATGAGTTTTTGGTCATGCCATTGAGGTTGACCAACATACTTTCCACCTTTCAGTCTCGCATAAACCACATCTTCATATCGTAGCTACGGGGGTTTATATTGGTCTTCTTTGATGATGTTCTCATATAAAAAATGACATGGGGGGATCATTTGAGACAGTTAGATGAGACCTGGGGCATGATGGAGAGCATATTTAGGCATGGGATATAGTACTCTTCAGAGATTGATATTTGATCAGAATATCATCAAGATAGGGACAAGGATCTTGGCATGATAGATACTTTACATTGTGGTCATGTGATCAATATTCAATATATACAGACACATTAGGAGGAGATCCACAACACATTGGATTGGCTCACGGGGATTTCAGTTGATTGGAGATCCCACCTTTTTGTGGAATATTCCAATGACCAGTTTACTTGCAAGTTGATGGATGGTCACATTCAGGATGACAAGTATAGAGTGGTGGATGACTTCATCTACTACAAAGGTAGCATATACTTGGTTTCAGAGTCCACAATTAGAGAGGAAGTCATGAGGGCTATGCGTGATATGCCCTTGGTAGGACATCATGGGTACTTCATGACTTACCAACAGATCAAAGAGGGGTTCTCATGGAAGGACCTCAAGGACGATGTGTTGAGACATGTGAGGGAGTGCACGACTTGTCAACAGAGCGAGTAAGAGTTGTATGATAGGGACTGTATTTATTTCATTGATGGTCCGTGAACCAAGTTGGCACATTTCTTCATGATTCCATTAGAGTATGATGCACCACAAATAACAGAGTTGTTTTTCAGAGAGGTGTCTAGACTCCATGGGTTTCCTGAGTACGTTGATAGTGTTCGGGACAACACATTTTCCAATATATTTTGGCAGGGGTTAGGTAGATTAGCGGGAGGAGAATTGACTCGTAGTACCTTGTTTCCATCAGTTGGAGTGAGAATTGGCATATTAGGTTTCCAGTGGTTATCAGTGTAGCATCGTTAGAGTCGGTTGGTATGAGGCATAATGGACTTCTAGTTTAGATGTGGGTTCCAAGAACTCATATTATTTGTTTGTTTCATTTTGGAATGCTTCGAGAGGAAATGGTGAGATGCATGCTATATGGCATGATAGACTTTCTTTGTTGATACCCAAGATCAAGTATGACGATGGACTTGTAGACTTTGATTCAACTGAGGCGCATATGCAGGATATGATCCATAGTAGTCGGGTCGGGTCTTCAAGACATTACAACTTGGGATTCCTAGAGTGGAGGGTGCAGTTTGGGCACGAGAGCCAGCCACTTATGATCAAAGTGGTGCAACATCAACATGGTGGGTTCCTTTTGAGGCTAGATTTGGACACTGGAACTTCATGGATTGATAGTTTGGAAGCTTTTAAATATGGGAGATTCAATTTTTATTATTAGGAGTAGATTTCTATAGAACATTAGACTGGCTTCCTAAGAGGGTGATTCTATGTGGGATGGACTAAGCCTTTATAATATCTGATTGATATATTGATTGGTGGTATTTACGAGGTCTCTTGTGTTAGCACCTTGCAAATCAACACAATGAGCAGAGAGTGTTTCACATCATCCAGGAAGGACCAAGATAGGTTCGCATGGAGGGGCTTCGCGGACGATGTAGGGGGAGATATGTGGTAGTGTATGACCTGTCAACAGAGTAGGTTGGGACACACTCATCCCACATAATTGATGCATTTTTTGGCCATTTATGGATGAGAGTGAGAGAGAATGTTGAAATATTTCATCACAAGTTTATTGAGGGTATAGTGGGTAGATAGTAGGTATGTAGCAATTGACCAATTCACACACTTCCTGGTGATTTATCTGGAGTGTGGCGAAACATAGGTGACAAAGGTATCTAGTGGAGAGATGTTTAGAGCCCATGAGAAACACGGGGTCATTATCAGAGATCGAGATAGACTTCCTTTTCTAATATTCGAGATCGAGTGTGGAAGTGGATTTATAGGACATGACTTCACCTGGATACCTATGCGGAATACTATTCATGGTAGTAAGGTCAACCCTTTGTTGGGTATGTGTTATATTCTTTGCACGAGTAGTAGTGTCTGAGCGCCTGTGTTGGGCACGTAGGGGGGTTAGAGGGGGGGTGCAGGGGTTCGGGGGCAGCGCCCCCGAAATTTTTTTTCGGGCCGCCATATTTCCGGGACCACATGATATTAGGTGGTTTTTCGGCACATGGTTTTTTGCCGATGGTTTTCTATTTCCGGTTAAGGAATTAGGGTTTTGGACTAATCCAGGTCATTGGGTTAGGGTTTTGGATGCCGCTGGCTCATATATGTATATTGTATTGTAAACAATGTAACACAATGTATGAATATAATATATGCTGGTTTTTTCCCGGTTTGGGTTTCCAGGTGAAAAATCTTTGTGTAATGTTTGTATTTGCCATTGTATCTTTTCTGTTCTTTTCTGAATATCAGTTTGCAGTAGATATTGTACAAGCTTAGAATTTACATTTGGTATCAGAGCTTTATTGGCTTCAGGGGGACGCCTTTGTTGTCAAGGGTTTGGCTCGGGACTGTGATAAGCCTTGTTACAGTGGGAGATATGCGGTATTGTTTTTCAGGTGAAAAGAAATGGCAAGCAATTCGAAGATGGAGATCGAGAAGTTT
>ML781020.1:240948-271632 GCA_009831015.1 Picea engelmannii | reverse complement strand
AGAGGATCCATGGGCATTGTTGCCCTGGATTGTTGACTATGTAACCCTGTAACCCCCTGTGTGCAAAGAAAACAACAAGTGGGAGAATGTTGGGTATGTGTTATATTCTTTGCACGAGTAGTAGTGTCTGAGCGCCTGTGTCGAGCGCGCAGGGGGCTGCTAGGCCCCCCTCTCGGGGGGTGGAGCCCCCCGCGCGGGGGTTCGGGGGCAGCGCCCCCAAAATTTTTTTTTCAGGCCGACATATTTTCATCGGGCCGACATATTTCCGGGAAGACATATTTCCGGGACGACATATTTCCGGGACCACATGATATTAGGTGGTTTATCGGCACATGGTTTTTTGCCGATGGTTTTCTATTTCCGGTTAAGGAATTAGGGTTTTGGACTAATCCAGGTCATTGGGTTAGGGTTTTGGATGTCGCTGGCTCATATATGTATATTGTATTGTAAACAATCTAACACAATGTATGAATATAATATATGTTGGTTTTTTCCCGGTTTGGGTTTCCAGGTGAAAAATCTATGTGTAATGTTTGTATTTGCCATTGTATCTTTTCTGTTCTTTTCTGAATATCAGTTTGCAGTAGATATTGTACAAGGTTAGAATTTACAACCCTTACATGTATTTCAGCTTAGAATTCCATGAGAGGAAAATGCAGACTGGGCATGACAGTCTGACAATTATGATCATAGTAGCACAACATCAACATTGTTGTTCCTTTATGAGATTAGCTTGGAACCTTGGGATTTCAGTAGTATATAGTTCAACAACTAACACAGAGGAGAGAGCTAGTTTTTTCTTTCATGAGATTGGATCCCTAGTAGAGAAGTTCTTTGAGAGGTTGACTGAGTTGTTGTAGTATCGACTTTCTCTACTTATCGACAATATTCAGGAGGCTTCTTATGTTAGTACCTTGTCGGGTCACGTGTTGAGCATAGGGTGCTTCACATATTCCAAGGTGGTTTGGGACCCTGGTATCATTTTTAGTTTCAATATGGTTCAGTCTATGAGTTTCAAGATGTGATGGAATTTCTTGAGGAAAAGTAATATTTGGGAAGGGAGGATTGTAATGTCCCCATTTTTTGGTTCCTCTGTTCCACTGTTGTAGTTGACTTATCAGGTTTTTGTCAGCCTAGAAAGAAGGGTGAGGGTATGTTATTGGTAAGATCATAGGATTTGGAGGAGTTATATGAGGTCCAACCTAGCCCATTTACCATATTTCATCATCAGGATCATTTTCACACAATTCATTCTTGGTTATGTGGCATTCCGACGATTCCTATAATTTAAGGGTATTATTGAGCATAATCTAATTAAATGCACTAAAGGTTTTATTTGGATCTTATTATTTGAGGGAACACCTTAGCGTAATAGCTTGTTGGAACCGAGACGAAAAGTTCTAAAGGTTGGGATTGTAAGAACTTAGTTTAACAAGCTAAAAAAAAAATTGTAAATTTTTACATTAAAATTATTCAACATAAGTAATAAGCAATTTCATTCAGCATATAAGCAGCATAAATTTAAATTTATGAACAACAATATAATAAATTACATAACAACCCCATAACCCAACAAATTCATGAATATAGATACCTTTGGATGATGCTATTATCCCAATATCCGCCTGTCCTCTTTGTTGCTTTGCCCAAAACTCTGCCTGATGCTCTGACCAAACCCTGCCCAAAACCGACTAACCACCCAACCAGCTAGGAGCAACCTATCTGGCTCCCTAGCTCCAGAATTCCGTGAGGATTCCTAGCCCCCAAGCCCAAAACTCCCAGCAACCTGGTGCCCCCTGCAACAGTTCACCCAACCTCCAAAACCAAACTCCAAAACCAAAAAAATATCCAACAAAAAATACAGTCCTCTCCAATAATGCTCCTCCCCCAAATTTTTATAATCATCTCCCGAAGGCCTCTGCCCAGTCATATCCTCCTCCCCCCATTCACCGCCTCCTACCTTCCATTAATGCCACCCACCTTATCCCTCCATTTAATACCCTATCCCTCCATTTGCTACCTTATCCCTCCATTTACTACCTTATCCCCTGTCATACGTAAAGTCTTATAATAAATAAATTAAAGTTATTAAGCCCTTTAATTCATTACCCAAACCTTTAATGAGTTAATTAATCATCAACAGATATAAACAATTAATTAATAATTAATTAATTAATTAATATTATTAATAAATAATCAATGTTTAATTAAAATATATTAGGACAGTTAATTATTTAATTAACTATACTTGATAAACCCTATGCAACTATTTAACTAGGGTTGTAACATACACCCAACCTTCAGGAAACTTTGTTCCGAAGTTAAGTTATTTTATGATACAAGGGAAAAGAAACATGGTTCACACATTCATAACAAATAACTGTCATTATTAGTAAGTAAGCCAAGAAACTCATTCATACTAGTGTACATGCGCAAGAAATGCATGTGTAGCTAGTACATACAAGTCTCGTTCATGTACTAATATCAATAACTATCATCTCTATAGTAATTTTCTCATGCATCCAATCCATTCAACAAGACTATTCATTTTATAAAAGACAATAAACCAATCAAATGTTTGCAAAATCCTTTAATTACTATTATCTATCTCAACAATGTTATTTAGACAATTGTAGTTTAGTCACATAATTATGAATATTCATATATATACACATTTTCTTTTCAGAAGGAAAAACAATAAATTCCACCATAAGACAAATCTCCATACACTCTCAACTATTTCTACTCATCCTTCCTCCCTAACTTACTTCCATCTTCCATTCCTATCCTTCCTCTACTGGACTATCTTGGAGCGTCAACTATATTGACCTAACTCCAAATAGAACCCGTAAGCGAAAGTGTCACTATCTTGACCAAGCTTCCCCAGTAGGCAACTGACAGTCATCATCACACGTCTAGGGGAGTGTGAGCTAACACCGTCCTCCCATGACTTCAAGTTTCAGAGGATACATGATGGGAAATGCCTCCACCCCTCCTAATAGGACTAGGGTCCACACCCTACAATGGAATATACAGTGGCACCGTGTTGTTGGGAGTTTTGTCATCGTTTATTCGGTTTTGGGCAGTCTCACCACCTGAAATCCTACACTGGTCCACATATCATAGCAATGCATCCAAACCAATATAATTTCACATACAAAGATTCATACCATAATGTTTCTCGGCTAGTGGTCATGACATCCACTTTCATCATCATTATCCCTTGGCTATTTCATAGCCCATAACTTGCAGATTAGTCTGTAACACAAACTCATACATTTCTATGCATTATCATTATGTAATTGCATACAACCATCATTTCAATTCAGTATCCGTTTACCAACATCTTAACATCAAAGTTTTCAAGTTAGAAATAGATCTCATAATATCCCATAATTCAATTTTGACACTTATTCATAAAATTATCTTTTACCAAATAGATTGCATCATATCCAACACCATTCTAATATTTAAACATTCATAAATTTTACATTCTCACAATATATCGCATCATATCCATCATCATCAATAATATTTAAACATTCATCAAATTTACATTCTCACAATAGATCACATCATATCCATCATTATCCAAATATATTTAAACATTCATAAAGGTTCATATGTCTTAAAAGTTTAAGTGTGTCATTTAATAGTTTCACTGTGAATAGAAAATAAAAGTATGTAGGCCTCAGGTTATCCCGGTTGTCTAAGTCAAAAGGTGGTGTTACATACACCCAACCTTCGAGAAACATATTCTCGAGGTGGTCAAAAAAGTGAGGGATAGTCTCGTTGTAATGTCTCTGTGTCTTCCCGAGTAGCAGATCATGGACTATACTTGTCCCATTGGACCTTAACTTTGTCTACCAGACGGTTCCTGAGTTGTCAAAATCTACGGTCCAATATGCGTAATGGTTCTACCGTGAGAGTTCCCACGTCCGATACCTGCAATTCCTTCCAATTTAGTTTATGTGATTCATCAGCAACATAATGACGTAAAAAAAATACATGAAAAATGCTATGAGTTTTATGCAAGTGGGGTGGCAGTACGAGACGATAGGCAATGGGTCCAATTTTCTCTTGGATTCTGAATGGTCCTATAAATCGAGGTGACAACTTTGTCCCCTTCCCGAACTGTATGGTACTCTTATTAGGCCTGATACGAATGAAAACCTGGTCTCCCACTTCATAACTTCGGTCGGTCTTGTGTGCATCCGCATAACTTTTCTGCCTATCCTGTGCTTCCTTTAGTCTCTGCCTAATTTGAATCCCCTATTCCTCCATCTCTTGAATCAATTCTAGCCCAACTGTTACTCGGTCTTCTAATCTATCCCAACTCAATGGTGTTCTGCATGGCCTTCCATACAGAGATTCGTAGGGTGGCATTTCGATGGAGCTATGAAAACTGTTATTGTAGGAAAACTCTACCAAAAATAGGTACTTCTCCCAATGGGTTTGATTATCCATGACATACATCCTAAGAATGTCTTCCATGACTTGATTTACCATCTTGGTTTTCCCATCTATTTCAGGATGATAATTTGTGCTTAAGTTCAACTGAGTCCCCAATGTTGACTGCAAACTTGTCCAAAACCTAGAAGTGAATCTGGAGTCCCTATCTAAAATGATCTTCTTAGGTATCCCATGCAAATGGATAACCTCACTTACAAACACACGTGCCACATCAGTGACATCGTAAGTGTCTCTAATCGGAATAAAATGAACACTCTTGGTTAACTTATCCACTATCACAAGAATGGCATTATGTCTATGAGATGTGAGTGGCAACCCCACAACAAAATCCATAGAGATGACTTCCCACTTGGACATAGGAACATCATGTGGTTGTAGGAGGCCTGTCGGGTGATGGTGGTCGGCAATCACTTGTTGACACTCTAGGCATTTGGCGATGAAATGGACTACATCGCGCTTCATTCCTACCCAGAAGAAAAGTTTCCTCATAGTAAGCTGGTAGATATTTTCTTCAGAACCTGTCCTCGAAAAGTTCCCAAGATACGGTGTCCGGGGTAAGATGCAGCTACCTTTCCAGGTTGCCCCACCAGTTCAAGGCATTGTCTCTCAACTGAAAAATTGTTATCTTTTCCTTTGAGGTGGACGCATAGTCCCTTAAGGCAAAACACCTTGTCATACCTTCCAACCATGCTTCTGCGCGTTCACTGGTGCGACCCCCGACAAACTCCGAAAGTTTGATCTTCTACAGTTATCTAGTGATGTCTTCGGGTGGAAGTCCTCCCTCTGAATCCCTCGACGCTTCTGGATTACCCGTTCCAGATGGTGGGGGCTCCACTTCGATCCCTGTCGGTTGACGCCCCTTTAAAGTCTCATTTATGGCCTCCAAAGAGTGCAGTATGAGATCTAGTTCAGGGGATGGTGGTGGCGACGCTGGCGGTGTTGGCGGTGCCTGTGACGATGCCCCTCTGCCTCAATTCCCTCAAGTCCTAACCATCCTGTATGATTTAACCTGCATCAACCAAAGTTGTCAGGGTGAGTTCAAGGACATTTCACATTTGTGCAACTTAACTAGAAAAAAAGGTTAGGCGTAAGTTTTTTTTTACTTGTCTGTAAACAGACGTTACTCTCTTTAGGGGAAGTGGCTAGGTTAGGGTTAAGCATATAAGCTTGGTGTCACTGCCTAAGAAAAATACTGACTCCCTCGCCCGGTAGCTATGCTAGCTTTGCACCATAATCACCAATTTCTCTAACTTACCTTCCTAGTGCGCATGAAGCCCCCTCTAGCTTATCTTGTTCTAAGTCCTTATACTTTGTGTTTGCAACTAATTAAGGTGACTTCCAACCTAATGTTGATGAAATAAGTCTAAGGCTATCCTTCGATGCTTGACTCATGGGATTTCCTTGGCGCATTGTACATGTGCGTTGAATTGTGTGTCTCGGTGGCTGCAAGTGCGAGTCTTGAGGATTGTAGAGTGGCTTTCGGGCATTGGAGCTTAGCGCTTGTGCGTTGTGGTTATGTATTATTTCTGGACTTGTGGTCGTATGATGTAGTGAGCCTGAGGCTATGCATTGAAGCTTGGTGCTTGGCTTTGACTGGTGGAATGGAATGGAAGGACTTGGTGCTTGGCTTTGACTGGTGGAATGGAATGGAAGGACTTGGCGCTTGGCTCGATGGTTGAGGGCATGGAACTCAGTGCTTGGTTAACTTGGATAATGGGAGGTTATACTTCGGGATACTACTTTGTTACTATTAATTTATTTATGTATATGAATTTATTTGTAACGACTCATGTGTGGCGCGTTGGTGTTTGGTTGTTTCTTAAGGCTTGGGTGGTGGGTGGTCGTGGGTTTAAAACCCATGGACCCCAAAACATTTCAAAATTTATATTTTTTTTTATACTTTATTTATTTATATATATTTATTTATATTATTATTATTATATTCCCCCCNTATAAGTAACATTTTTTTAAAAAACTAAATCTAAACAATCTAATTAATTTAATTAATTAATTAATTTTTTTTAATTTAATTATATAATTTTTTTTTAATAATTATAAAAACAAATAAACAAATTAAATAATATATATATAATAATTTACGATAATCAACAATAAAATAAAAACAAAGAAAATAAAAAACACATCTAGTTGCAGGAAATAGTAAAACAATGCAGATAATTGCATCACAACGCCCATCGTAGGGCTCCGACCATAATGTTAAGAGCCTTGCGCTCTACCCACTCAGCTACACGAACCATACAACGCAAGCACCAAGCCCAACACCACTCGCTAAAATACACCCTCTTGTTGGTCGATAGGAAGAAATATTGCACAAAATACATGGCTTCGGTGAGGAGGAGCCGAGGGCAACCCGAAGTCGGGGCTTCCAAGTCAACTTCATGCCTCCATTCAGCGAAAAGCCTGCTTAAGTTTTTCATCTCCACCGTGTATTTGGGAAAATCCCAGTCGAGGTCGAGACCAAGCACCCAAAGCGCTCAGCACCGAGATATAGGTGTTCCAGAAAAGTCCACGAGCTAAGCGCTAACATAACAAAAGACAACATACCAAAGCACTTGACACACATAAACCCCACACAAAGCTACCAAGGAGAAGACCTCTGCTCCTGCACTGCTTGGTTCTATTCCATGCAATTCCCTGCTTAAGGAATCTAATACAAACAAGAACCAGATAATGGAAGCAGCGTATAGCCCTCTTCCAATGTCGTCAGCTCCAGCCATGGTGCTTGCAACAATTACAATGCCAATGTCGATCGTTGCTGGTGCTTTCTTCTCTAGGCTCTTAGAGGGTACCAACAACGCCCTTTCCCAGTGGAGACCATGGCCGGAGCTTGTAGACCGCAACTCCCTGGCAAAGCCCTTGTCCACGACAGAGACGGTCACCAGGATCCGCAAGAACCAAGAAATCGCACCAGCGCTAGCCCCATCACAAGCAAACGCCATGCATCAATTCACAAGGAGGAGGAATCCACGGGGAGGAGCCGATACATCAATAATTTGGGGTATAGTCCCGAAAAAGGGTCGAGGGTAAACCTAGACATGGGTGGATCGACATTTTACCCAGAGATTGACGACAGTGCCCTCAGCTCAGATCTGAAAGGAAAGGCTACAGAATGGAAAGGCCGAATTGCCCATAACTAGGATTTAAAAATAAAAATAAAAAAATAATAATCAAAATTCAAAATTCAATTACAAAAACAAAACAAAAAAACAACAGAAACGAAAGAACAAAAAAAAACAAATATTCTATGCCTCTATGCTCATATCCCGTGAGAAAGAGAGTCAGAGTGTTCTGGAAGCCGATAATAAAACTTTCAAAAATATAAATTAAACACTACAATCGACACACTAGCAACACCCAACCACCTAAAAATGAACCCATGTGATAAAACACATACATACTTGTGGTAAAAATAGAAAGAACTCATAGTTATTATCGACATTATTCTTCTGACCATTCAACAAACTTGAAAAACGTGCACTGACATTTTTTCTTGTTGGGACAAACTAAAAAAAATAAAATTGTAAATTTTTACATTAAGATTATTCAACATAAGCAATAAGCAATTTCATTCAGCATATAAGCAGGATAAATTTAAATTTATGAAAAGCAATCTAATAAATTACATAACAACCCCATAACCCAGCAAATTCATGAATATAGATACCTCTGGCTGATGCTATTATCCCAATATCCGACTGTCCTCTCTGTTGCTTTGCCCAAAACTATGCCTGATGCTCTGACCAAACCCTGTCCAAAACCAACTAACCACCCAGCCATCTCGTAGCAGCCTATCCAACTCGCTAGGTCTAGGATTTCGTGAGGATTCCTGGCCCCCGAGCCCAAAACTCCCAGCAACCTGGTGCCCCTTGCAACAGTTCACCCAACCTCCAAAACCAAACTCCAAAACCAGAAAAATATCCAACAGAAAATACAGTCCTCTCCAATAATGCTCCTGCCCCAAATTTTCATAATCATCTCTCGAAGGCCTCTGCCTAGTCATATCCTCCTCCCCCCATTCATCGCCTCCTACCTTCCATTAATGCCACCCACCTTATCCCTCCATTTAATACCCTATCCCTCCATTTACTACCTTATCCCTCCATTTACTACCTTATCCCCTGTCATACGTAAAGTCTTATAATAAATAAATTAAAGTTATTAAGCCCTTTAATTCATTACCCAAACCTTTAATGAGTCAATTAATTAATTAATTATTCAATCAACAGATATAAACAATTAATAATTAATTAATTAATATTATTAATAAATAATCATTGTTTAATTAAAATATATTAGGACAGTTAATTATTTAATTAACTATACTTGATAAACCCTATGCAACTATTTAACTAGGGTTGTTACAGGGATGATCAGAAAAGGATTTCCACCATCTGGAAATGTCTTAAAAGCCAATTAATCACTTTCCATCATTAAAAAGTAGTCAAAAAAAGGGTAATAAAGTAACTTTTAGATTATTGGTTGCTTAAACATTAGTAAAAGTGACTTTTAATCTTTAACTGAAGATTAAAAGGGGCATAAGGGTCATGTTGATTTTGTCAAAAAGGGAAAGTTCTAGAAGGGGCATAGAGGAAGAATAAAAGGAGGGGTAGTGCTCCACTTTCCTCATTATGATTTGATCTTTTGTTTGGAGTTCTCATGAGAGCCAAGTTTTCGTTGGGGTTTTGACCAAACCCTTCCATTTAAGTTTAGTTTTGGTGGTGCAATATCCACCCTAGCTAGACAAAGAGGGGAATCCATCCAATATTTCCATTGGAGCTTCATTTCGTGACTTGTCTTCAGTTTAGAGGTGCAACAACTTTCTTGGGGAGTTTGTGAGGCTTTCTTGGAGGGCCAATTATTATGTTTTGCGGGTTCATGAGCTAGGACAGATTGAGGAGGTGTTATGAGGAAGGATTGATAGCCTTAAGAGTCGTTGAGGGACATTTGGAGAGGGTCAATCCATATTTTGGTTGAGTTGTGAGATAGAGGAGGAGGTCGTGAGGGTTTCCTACAGATCTGTGGGAATCTAGAGGAGCCGTGAGGGATTGGAGGAGGAACGGTTGGCCTTTGGGCAAGTTGATATTGATGATAGGGGACATCGTGAAGCTTGGACATCCCTCAAAGAAGGAGGAAAACATCCCTTGAGGCTAGGCATATCCTTTTTTGTAGTTTGGAGGGGCTGCACCATCCACTAGAGGAGGCCATGGTATTATCTCAAGTTTTTCTTTGAGTATTGTGTGTGTTTGTCATTGATGTGTTACATCTTCCATAGAATCTATTAAAACATAATATTGATCATGTAAAGGAGTATTTATGGTTTTCTGAGTCTACAATTTAACCATTTCTCCAAGGATTATGTCATACCATCAACTAATATCCTCCTCGAAGTGTGCAAGTTACATTTGAGTTGGCGCCGCGAACTAGTTAAGGAGGAGCGTTGTAGCTTGGATAAGTTGCAGGAACTCACGTTCGGACTTATCAACATCCACAACAGCCTTAGGACCATCAGGTACTCCATGAGGGTTTTCATACTGTTTGAAGGTCGAGAAAGTGATTTTGGATGGATTTTCCTTTTGGCGCTACGAACTGGCAGATAAGGGCGCTACAAACTCATTTTCCGTAGCAGTTGCTTTTACAGATTTGATCATAAATCCAAAATGGTGATGTGGGTTTTTCTGAATGTTTTTTTGGAGGATCATGATAATGTAATTGACTTTTTGTCCAAATTTCAGCCTGATCCAATTTGTAATTCGAAAGATATAATTAAAACACCAGTGCGCTGCAAACTCTCTATTTTGCATAGTTGTTGGATATTCGCCCTGTTTGGAGGTTGCCACCTGTCAAGGAAGGATCGAATGGTCTCCTAGGATTTTTTTTGAAATGAGGGACATGTGTTCCATCTCTAGATTAATCAGGATGACCTGTTTCAAAAGGCATTTATCATCATAGACAAAATCCCCAAAAAATAGGAATTTGTAAGGCTTTTGTTAGGATCTTTTGTAACAAGACTCCTAAATGGAGGAGGATCCTATGTAACTCCTTGGTTTAGACCTCCTTAGGGTAGATAGAGATTATTCACTATAAATGAAAGGGGTTTTGATGAGAAAAGGGTTGGATTCATGAGCCAAGAGAGGAGAGAGCTGGAGGAGCAGTTTTAGTTGCTCATTTGTAAGCCTGAGGGCTTGTTTGTAATGACATTTTCTTCCATTAAAGATTCATGAGAGATGTTATCAGATTGTCTTCTATGTTTTTCCATTTCTTTGTTATCTTCTTGCTTAAATATATTGAAGGTTTTGAGGATCATAAATGCCATTGATTGATGGATTCATGAACAATAGAGGATCTATTGTAGCTTTCCCATTAATTCATTATTCATTGTTTAAGCAAATCTTTATCTGTTGCAGAATGGATCTCTTTATAATGGATGTTCTTCCTTTTGTCATATTCACTATGATTCTACTCATCATTATATGTCTCTTTGTCCAATATACAGTTTGATTTCCTTTGATATGTAGGATGTTATGACTCCATGCCCAATGGAATGCCTCTGCAAACATTTTGTTGCCCTCTCCCTTTCTTTCCTAGTCTTGTTGATCCACCTACTCAAACCATTTAATCCATTTATATTCTAATGGGTACTAGGCTTGCACCTACAATAGTCTAGGTGTGACTTCTAGTGCTAACAAAATTCATTAGAGACTTGCTATTATGTATTCATATCTCCATTCATAATAAAAATACAACATATTCTCTCTTCTGTTTCATATGTACTTGGATTACACACTATATGTTTGACGAAATGTCTATTAGCAAGATGCATGCAAACTATTTGTAAAAAGTTGTCAACCAATAGAAAACACATGTGATGCAAAGTATTTGAAAAAATCACACAACCAAAATACCATAATTGGACAACAAACATAATATCCTATCCTAGAAAGCATTGGGGATATTACAAGTGCAAAGTTGGTGGAGGTGATGGAGGTCGAGCATAAAAGAAATAGAGTGTCGTGACACTGTTACGGTCGATTCATCGTCATTGCTGGTTTTTGTGGTTTATGGAGGTGAACCATGCCATAAGAACAAAGTCATGTTTGATCACTCTAGGGGAAGACACAATGTGTTTGGACCGCAGATTGGTGTTGGAGGTGCACTCAATATACAAGATGTATGAGTGGAGGATATTTTCAAATGAGATGAGGGACAATGATCTCGTCTATGTTGGTGGGCCATCAAACCCTCTCCTCGATTATGGTGGTCTCTTTACAACCATATCAAAGCCCAACAGAGCGTCAAGGGACTTTCTCTCATCATCTCTCAGGTGCTGGAAAAATCACCGCTCCAATCCTGACTACTCGTGGAGATGACCAAGTTGTGGCTCAAAGACAATGGTTTGAGTAGCTTAGACGTGGTGGCATGGTATTCATTATTCATAAATAAATTGATGGGTGACATGGAATTCATAAATCAGGAGGTGGCATTGTGGTGGAGTCCACATCAGTGGGGGAGATAGTTGATAAAGAGGAAGGGGCTTATGCCATGGCTATAAATTGCTAGTCTTCCTGAAACAATTTTGCAAGTTTAATAATGGATATTCATAGAATGAGTTGTTGATGGAGCTAGAGGATCTGATAGAGAAGACCAGAGTGTGGGCATGGGTGTCGGTTATGGTTTCAATGCCAATGTAGGCCTTGGCATAAGTGTTGTTGAGGGTGTTGGTTGCATTGTCATTGTTGGTTGTGGTGTTGGGAGGTGAGAGGTGAAGGATCACTTGGATGGCTTGGCCAGATTTGGTCAAGGGATTTCATCTTTGTTAGTTATGGTGATGGAGTTAGGGATGTAGATTGTGGGATCCTACTACCCACAAATCATCACTGGTGGAGATGTGTACATGGAACTATTTAGAGTTGTTTAGGATCACAACAAAAGATTTGTTTGCAAACTCATGGAATCATTGTATGGCTTAAGGTAACCAGACAATGGTACAAGATATGTGATTCCTTCATGGTGAGCCAAAGTTCTTAATAAGTGAGTATGATCGTTATGTTTATGACATATTCATTATCTTGGTGTTATGTTGATGATATGCTTGTTTGCAAGCAAAACATGGTTGAGGTCAGCATGTTAAAGGCTCAATTAGTTAGGACGTTTCAGATGAAGGATATAGGAGAAACAAAAAAAAACTTGGGCATAGAAGTACACAGAGATGAAAAATGGTAAGCTATGGTTGTCACTGATGAGGTTCAATATGAACTTTGTGAAACCGGTAAACATCTCTTTAGCTTTCCATTGTAAGATTTCTTCAATTTTATGTCCTGATAGTAGGAAGAAAAGGATTATATGTCTCGTGTACAAATGCAATAGGAAAGTTGATGATTGTGATGGAATGATCACGTATTTAACATGTAGTTGGTGTTGTTAGTGGATACATGACAAACCCATGTAGAGAGCATGGAAATGGGTGCTTCAGTATCTTAGAAGCAAGAGTATCACCTACAATGGTTGCAACGATTTAGTTTTTGGTTATGTTGATTCAGTGGAGGTGGAGTGGTTCATACTAGAGAAAATTGAGCAGATGTGTTCATGCAACCAGTGTTGTTAGAGAAGTTGTGGTGGTGTTTGGCTTCCCTTGGCTTGCAAGAAGGTGATGTTTGATTTGTTGGGAAAGGTATCAGGAAATTGTTGACAAGGTGGAGATTGTTGGGTTGTGACAACACATACCCATGCAATTACATTGATGGACGGTTTCTCAATTGTTTGGCCTTCCATGTGCCTGGAAATGCTTGAGTTTTTTTCGTTTAAATGTTGAAGCCCTTGAGGTGCTTCGACGAGACTTGTGTATTCATTTCTCCATTTTGGATGAGCAATAAAGATATACTATTACCCCCATTTTCGTTCTTGTGTTGTGTGATTGTTTCATTCTCTTTGTTTCTTTATTCATTAATTTGTTTTCTAGAGCCAAGTTCAACAATTGCACTTGAAGTTCACCCCAAGTTTCATGCTGGACCCTTAGTGAAGCGTACCCCAAAATTCATCTCAAACATTTATGTCTAGATTCATGCCATTTCTTTACTTGAAGTTTACACAATTTTATGGTAATCCCTTATTACACTTAAAGTTTACCCCAAAATTCATAACAAACCTTACTCAAATTTAATCCAAGTTTCATGCTGAACCTTTAATATTTTTGAAATTTAACTCATAATTCAAGTTAAACTCTGTGTACATTTATTGAAGTTTATATCAAAATTCGTATCAAACCCTTGCTATGTTTAAAGTTTAACCCAAAATTTATCTTAACTCCTTTAATTTACTCCAAACTTTTACTCTTAAAGTTTTAATGTTTATGCTAAGTTTTAGGATAGACCCTTATTTAAGTTTATTCCAAATTTCTAATTAATCTTTGCTATACTTGAAACTTGTCGAAGAATCATATCAATCTATTATTAAAATTTACTCAAAGATTCACAATGAACATTTTTATTTTAAATTTTAACCCAACATGGTATCCCAAAGTTCACGTTAAATCCTTTACTTAAAACTCGCCTCATAATTCATCTCAAGATCGTCTATTCACAAATTTTACACTTCACATTTACTTTAAATTTCAAATTAAATCCTTTTTAATTTTAAGTTTAAACCCAAATTAACTTATATGGAAACAAGACAAAAGACTTTCTCCCTCGTACTATTCACAAATTTTACACTTCACATTTACTTTAAATTTCAAATTAAATCCTTTTTAATTTTAAGTTTAAACCCAAATTAACTTATATGGAAACAAGACAAAAGACTTTCTCCCTTGTACTTCATGTGAATATTTCGGTTGATAAATTCATTGTTTGGTTTGATGGGGCAGTGCAACAACGGGGTGAAAAAAGCGGGGTTGGAGGTAAGATTATGATTAATTTTAACACTTCTTATTTGCGGACTTTCAACTGTGGTCAAGGGACAAATACCAAGGTTGAACTTTTGGGGGTTTGGGCCTCTCTAACTTTGGCCATCAGATTATCAATTTCAGATTTGCTATTGTTAGGGGACTCAAAAATAGTAATTGAATGGCTAAACAAGAGGGTAACTATTTACGCTGTAGCTCTAGAAAGTTGGAAGGAAAGGATCTTAGAAACTCTTCCACTCTTCAGGAATATTTCATATGCTCATATATACCGAGAAGAGAACAAAGAGGCAAATAGATTATCAAAGTTGACCCTTTCAAATATGCCTGGAAGCATTGTTTTTACTTGCTGAGAGGACGATAATGAGGGCCCTACTCATTACTTAAAATTATTCTAAAAGTATGAAAGAACGATTTTTGTCTCAAAATCCAGTTCTTATTAGTCGAATCTATTAGTCTTAGTGTGGTTGCAAAGCTCCCTCCTTTGCACTTTTGTTCTATTTTCTGTTGTGTATTGAAAGCTTCCTTAGAGTATCCTAATTTTGAAAGCTCCCTCCTTTACACTTTTGTTCTATTTTATGTTGTGTACTAGAAGCTTCCTAAGAGTATCATGATTTTGAGAGTTATGCTTAACTATGTTTAATGTTATCATCTATTTAAAGGTCTTATGTAGAAAGGATAGTTGTATGAAAACTACTTATATTTTTATGAATATATAAAAAAAAAAGTTTAAACCCAAATTTCATATATGCAAAATAAATAAAAATGAAATTGACACAAATTTTATAGTTTAACTTTAGTTTACATTTCATATTAAAACCCTTTTTTTTTTTTTTAAATTTAACCCAAAGTTTCATATATCCTTACTACATTTAAAGTAAGATTCTATATATCCAAAATGAAATGAAATTGACACATATTCTATACTTTAACTTTGGATTTTATACTTTAACTTTGGTTTACATTTCATATTGAAATCTTTTTGTTTTTAAAATTTAACCCAAAGTTTCATATATCCTTACTACATTTGAAGTAAGATTCACATCAAACCAACTTCAAGATTCACATCAAATCTTTGTATAAGTTTATTGCAGGGCTTTTCACTTCAAATTTATCCCAAGTTTTCATATTGGAACTTTATTATATTTAGTTTATACTTTAACTTTGGTTTACATTTCATATTGAAACCTTTTTGTTTTTAAAATTTAACCCAAAGTTTCATATATCCTTACTACATTTGAAGTAAGATTCACATCAAACCAACTTCAAGATTCACATCAAATCTTTGTATAAGTTTATTGCAGGACTTTTCACTTCAAATTTATCCCAAGTTTTCATATTGGAACTTTATTATATTTAGTTTATCTCATTAGATATACCTTACGATCTTGAATCTAAATATAAATTTTCATATTGGAGTTTTATTATATTTAATTTATCTCATTAGATATACAAGAAAAAATCAAATAGTTTGAAATCAATCAAGACATATCTTTTATTTTTTTAGTTACAAATTTTAGAAGGTGAAATATTAATTTCTATTCCATTTTTCTCTTTATTATGGGACTATAGTAATGAGTTTGTTTTTGATGTGATATTGATGTGACATTAATTGACTTTTTACCATAAATTTGTGTATGTAATGTCATGTTTAACATACGAAAATAAATATATATTTTTGGATATAATTAAAATATTTGTGTTTCTCATTTCTAATTGGTTGATAGAATTGAAGTGTTATTGTTTCCTTCACGTCTTTCAATATGTAGAATTAATTACATAATCAATGAATTTCACCAATCACCACATCTAAATATAAAAAATTGTACTATGTATTTATTATTATGCATTATTATATTTATTATCTAATATATTATTTATTATTATATTTATATTATATTTATGAATATTATAGTTCCATTCAAGTGTTCATTATACATTTTGAATAACAAACAACCCTCAATTATTATCTTTTGACAAAAAATATTCATTACTTGTGTATTTAGTTATATAAAACTTCATTGTTCAACATATATTTCCTAACTAATTCCGCAGAGACTCTGTTGCCGTGCAACCCTTGTTTTTATCTATATCTTTGTATTTTTCCTCTTATTTTTATCTATATCTTTATTAATGGTTTTGAAGCTAATAATGTTTCAAACAATGTTAATTACATTGTATCCATTATCCATACAAATAAAATGATATTTAATTCACATTAATTCTTAATTCTTAGTAATATTTACATCACATTTTCTATTAATTCTTAATAATTTTTATATCAAATTTTTTTTTTTTGTTTTTTTTTCATTGTTTTTAAATCATGTAGTTTAAATGTTCTAAAATAATGTTTCCATCAATTTTTATTTTATTATTTTCATTGTTTTTAAATCATGTAGTTTAAATGTTTTAAATATTTACATCAAATTTTTTTATGGAGTTTTTATTGCTTTTAAATCATGTAATTTAAACGATTTTTTTAGGGTATATTTTTTGGTTGATTTTGTTCGAAATTAGGCCATATATTGTTAGAACTATAGATTTAAGTGGTTAAGTCTGTATAATACAAGCACTTTAGGAGTTTTCAAGAAGCTGAATTTATTGACACATTCAAAAATGTAATTCAGACAACAAAAATGGGTGATTTCACCCATATTTATATGGTCGGATTTCCATGAAAAATACCAAAAGTTAAAATGTTTAAACAACACCCCTTATTATACCTGCCAATAGGCATGGTATATAGCTTTGAGTTAGGCTTGACTTTATATTATTTCATGGTTGACCATAAAATATACACATATTTATCCAAAGTTTTAAAAAATTATTATTTATTTTAAATTTTAAATCTCATTTATATGATATCTTATTGGCCAAAAACTTTGAAGTCTTATTGCTACCTTCACTTTCCCCAATGTTATTGTAATAAATATTTCTTGTTTTTTTATATATATTATCAAAAGTTGGGGGCCATCTTGTTAAATGAATAACCCTTTCTTTTTTGGCATGGATATGTATTTTTTATTTTTTTGGTTGTTCTCATTTAATGGGTACCTTTTTCCTAGGCACATTTAAATAAAATAAAATAATATTTTGTAGGTAGGATTCAAATGGATGACAATTGTACTTTTTCTTTCACAATTATTTGAGAGTTAAAATTAAAATAAAATAATATAATATTTTCTACAATTCAAAGTTGATGGCATTTGTATATTTTTTTTCACAAATTTTTAAGGGTTAATCTTAAATATAAGTTTTATTTTTATATTACAAATTTTGAGTGTTAACATT
Organism: Picea engelmannii; assembly: GCA_009831015.1. NCBI lineage: Eukaryota > Viridiplantae > Streptophyta > Pinopsida > Pinales > Pinaceae > Picea > Picea engelmannii. The sequence goes on along the minus strand of ML781020.1, from coordinate 253,952 downwards.
AAATATAAGTTTGAGCGTTTTACAATGTATAATCTAAATGTCCCCGGATGGGGTGACACGCGGCGACGCCTCGCCACATGGCTCAGCATCAAGCCATAGCTTAAATGTTGATGGCTGCCACCCATCCTCTCCGCATTTACGATGGTAGCCGACCATTACAGCTGCTATACGGAGGAGGGACTCTCCCTCGCGCGAAAGCTCTCGCTCAGACCGCACTCAATATGACACGGTTAATGGGTAGCCAGGTGAATCAATCATTTGGTAATTCGAAAATTTGAGTGCCTGGACAGAGTTGGCTCGCTCTTATTTTGGACCTCCCCGTCGGTTAGGAGCTCTGGTGCAGCTCTGGTTCCCTATCGTCTCGGTTCACTTTCGTTTCAGTGCATTCTCTTTGTATTTTTATCTACCCCGCAGCAACAATGACTAGGAAGTGAGGCAGGCCTCGCCGAGGCTCGGCCTAGTACACCCACAAAGAGCAATGACAAAGGAGGAAGAACCTGGAGCGCGCTCTGTCGATGGCGACCTCCATTCTCCGGTAGAGGGCACGTGCTGACCATTTGGCACTACGTGCCATTATCGCTGAGCTTGGGACAGAGCGTAGCATTCATGCTAGGGCAATTAAGCCTGGAAGCAGTCTGGAGGGAGGCGCTGCAGACGAGTTTCCAACCTGCTATGTTGACGAAACGTTGTACCTGGAGGAATTTGTGACCACCCTGGAACCCCAAGCCATGACGCCGGATTTACAGGCTGGTAGCGGTCCTAAAGACAAGACGACAGACGAATTCCCTATTTGTATCATTGAAGAGATATCGTGGACGGGTGACTACAGCCCCATCAACCATGCTGAGAAGGCTACGAATGAGGACGAGGCTCGGGACAGTGCTTGTGCATAAAGGAACATGGACGAGACTAGCGCAGGGATGAAGGCGGATGCAGTCGGTGCATAACTGAATGTGATCGAGGCCAGAGTAGGGATGAACGTGGAAGTGGGGAGCAAAACCTTCGACGACATAGGTAATCATGACTTGCATGGTCCATTCCTCCGTGCAAAGCATCTGGCTCTGGTGTTTGAACTCCGAGGCCACATGGCAGACCAGGAGCACAGAGCCCTCATGGGATAGCGTCTGGACTTGCTCCTTGACGCGTACTCCAACGCTCCAGCAAAGAGGAAATGTCCATTCTGTGCGCAACCGTTCTCCATCCCAGCCAGGTCCATGTGGCAGACAGGCAAGGGCGACAGGTCACCGGGTATCTAAGTTCTTCTTTGCTAGTTTGTTTTATGTTTAATCATGTTGTTGCTACATGTAAACTTGAACTATGGCCATCTGTCCTGGTTTCCTTCGGACAGGACAGAGGGCAAAACAATTTTCCAAACTATGCTAGTTTCCGGTAAAACGACAGCTTTTTTGGTGGCTCAGAACGACTATATCTCTGTGTATTTTGTCAATGTTTCTCTGATAACTTAATATAGCGGGCACTATCTTTAAAAAAAAAAAATGTATAATCTAATGTTTTATGAAATTGGGTTTTTTTAGATCATTCAAAATAATGTGAAGGGATATTGGTTATAATACCTACCGCTTGGGGTGGTATATAGTATTGGATATGCTATTGATTGTCTATTAGCTAGGGTTTGACCAAAATAATTTTGAGCATTTTTAAAAGTATAACATTACAATCTGATTTTTTTAATTATTTTAAAACATTTTTCTAAATTGTGATTGGTTATTCAAATGCATCTCTTATTGCCGCGGTTGCGTAAGGATCTTCCACTGCTGCGAAAGGATCTTCAACGTCCTTTAATGAGATGACAACGCATGCGATGGATTCAATACAACTTTTATTTTATTTTATTATACCTGCATAGCGGCAAATATAAACTACCATGCAACCTTGTTTAAGAGAACAACATTTTATTATCAAATTTTAATGTGAATAAAAAAAAAAAGATACAAATCAGCTTAAACCATAAAACCATTTTTCAAAGCTTAAACCATAAAACCATTTTTCAAATTTACATATTTTAATGTGAATAATCCATCATAAAACCACCACCATTTGAGAATGATTACACATGTGTAAAATACAACACACATGCAATGCAAACACAATTAAAGGAAAGCTGTTAATGTGAAATGAAATCAGAGGCATATATTTTATGAATATATCATGTTTTTAAAAAGAAAACATGATAGACCAAAAAAACATTTTTTTTAAGGCGTTAAAACTTAACATAGATAATGAGGACAATGTTAATCTTTCCTCTTTTGTCCTTTACGAAAGTGGGCAATGCTTCTCTTTCTTCACCACATTCCTCGTTGCTCTGCGGTTTGCTTGTGCTGGTACGATACTGACATGATTAAATATGAATATAAATATAGTGCAATCTCACCAAATCTATTTAATAAATCAATAAATTCAACATTATCTCCATTATGTATATAAAAACATATACATCCCGTGATTCGCTCCCATGACCTCTGAGTTGAGCGAATCATGCATATTTCTTCCCAGAGCTGAGCGAATCATGTATATTCCTTCGCAATCCAGAGCTGAGCGAATCATGTATATTCAATAAATTCAACATTATCTCCACTTGCACTTCATGAAAGAAAAACATATACATCCCGTGATTCGATCCCATGACCTCTGAGCTGAGCGCATCATGCATATTTCTTCCCAGAGCTGAGCGAATCATGTATATTTCTTGGCAATCCAGAGCTGAGCGAATCATGTATATTCCTTCGCAATAATAAAAGAGAAGTTTGAATTTTTCGATATGCACGGGAAATTTTTCATGAAAAACAAATAATATACACGGCATTGCGGGGCCAGCTTGAGAAACCCTACTCTGAATTCTAAGCTCTCTGTTAACAATAACCGAAAAATAGAAAAAACAGTGGCTGATTTTGTCGAATGAGGTCACGCGTTCGAGCCCCGTCAACCGCTTAATCCGTTTATCTCCGCGTTCCAACTTCCCTGTGCGGGGCCGGGGACGGCGGAAACGATGGGGATTTGATCTTCTGACAAGCCAGGTCCCTGCACGTATCCTTGGCCCAGTGCCAGAGATGCAAACGATGTAATGACTAGGACATAATTTAGAATATTGAAAAAGTGTTTCAACTTTATCTTAGTTAATTCACTATTCCTATATACCATTTCTTTTAATACTTAAAAATAGTTTTTTAATTTTTATTTTGTTATATTAATTTAACATAGGTTAAGATGAAACGTTATTGTTTAGTTATTTTTAGTTTATCATTTTATTATTATTATTATATTAATTCAACATAAGTCAAAATGAAATAATTGAAACATTATAGTTTAGTTTTTTTTAGAAAGTGGTATATTAATTTAACATTAACATTCTGTGAACACCATCATTTAGTTTCTTTCATTAAAAGAATGTTATAATCATATTATTTTATTTTAAATTGAGGAATATTATTATTATTATTTTTGTTAAGCTATTCACATCATTTTGTATTCACATCATTTTGTATTGTCTTTTACAATGAGTGTTTTTGTTGGTCTACCACTAGGTAAATCATATTAGCAGCAATGAAATATTTTGATTGGTTTAATTGTTTTTAGAGAACATTGTAAATTGAAACTATTGTTTAGGAGGTGCAAAAACTATGAACAACATAGTATAGTCTAATAATAATTGGTTTGATATACTGATAACTATGAGCAGGGCTATAGTTCCTAGGGCTTTGATACTAGAAAATAGAAAAACTATCATGAAAATTATGAGAAAAATCAAACCAAGGGAGGATGGTCGTCTACTACAGGAATATGGGGTTGATGATAGTCCAACTTGGAGAAATCCAAACTACCTATCTTCTTGGAGAGCAAGTTGAGCTTGTGGTCCACGAGCTTTACCTAGCACTGCACATCGTCTAACTGGAGGAGGATTTCCTAATGGGCTTCATGTCTTTCCACCAACACTTTACCCATTAGCATTTTCATATGCTAATAGAGGTCAAACGTTTGGTAATACTTGGATTCCCTTGATGGAGTCGGGATCAAGAATCTAGGGGTGGATATTTTCGGTGACCTCTTCATCAGAGATGAATCGCCCGAGGACCCTCACATCAACTTATGCAATATCAATCTTGGCTTGGATTTTTGGGGAAGTGCGTGCTTGATAATTGGTCGATGAACCTTCTGCTTCTAAGTGAACTTTGGAGATCATTACCCTGTGACGACCTCCCCGTGAGTGGCGATGGGAACCACCTCGAGCCATGAGAAGGATCAAGAAGGGAGGGAAGAAGAGGAGGTGGAGTGAGGGAGTACTAGCAAGGCACGAAAAGGTTGGAAGCGGATCAAAGCAAAAGGAAGCGAGATAGGGCGGAGCGAGAAACCATAAGATCGACCATGGAGGGGGGCGATATAACACACAAAGACATGACACATTTGGAAGGTTCTCGCGAACTCAACCAACGTTTCCATAACTGTTAATAAGTTTGTCAAGAGCTCAAAAAAGTTTGGGGAGAATGAGAGGGATAATCATCCTACGAAAAAAGAATGTCGTTGATCGAGAGCATGCAATGGAATGAACGAGCATGACCTGAAATAATAAAGAGGAGAACCAACTATTTAGTAAAGGAGCACGAAGAAGATAGGTGGACGCTCGTCTTAGGGAGCGACTCCTCATTTAATTTCGACCCTAACATCTGATTCAAGGAAATGAATAGTATTATTATTTTAAATTATTATTATTATTATTAAATATTTATTTTTTATTTTTATTTAAAATTAAATATTTAATTATAATTATATATATATATATATATATATATATATATATATATATATATATATATATATATATATATAATAATAAAATATACTTATATGATTTTATAAATTTATATTAAAATCATATAAAACTTTTAATTTTATATTTAAAACTAAAAATTATTTCTAAATTACACCTTAAAAATAAAATATCAATTTAGTCATTTTAACTCAACAAAACATGTTTCACAATGCTTTCACAAAACATATTTCACAATGCTTTTTGTTCACAAAACACGTTTCACGATGTTTTTTTATTCATATTCACCAAACATCTTTTATGATGTTTTTTATTTTTATTTTATTAATATTGTTTTCCATTGTTATATAGTTAGTGGAGTCTAAAACAATGTTTATATTGCATGGTCATTCCATCATTTGCCTTGGACAAATGGGTCGATTCTTGAAAATGTAATTTACGAATCCTCGAGTCCCTTCCTTAAAAAGTAGAGTTAGATACATCTTCTTTAATCCCCATAACCCCCCAAAAAATAGTTATATGGACAAACTAGTGGTTGAAGAGTTTACTTCTTAATGTTCATGACTATATTCACATCACCAACACATCCTTCCACTTCCTTTAAATGGTGTCTGCGGTTGACTTGAATAATAGGTTTACATGTCTTTATATTTTTAGTTTAATATATTTTTATTTTACGTTAAGGAAACATTTTTTTTTTTACTTTTTTATTTTTATAATAATATACTCATTAAGAGTTCAATATGTTATTTGCAAGAATTGAATTTGGATGGGGAGAATAATAATCATTCATTCCAATCATCCAAATTAAATCCCATTAACGTGATTTGAATTTATCTTATAATTTTCTCTAAAAATTTTATTTTTATTTTTTGAAGGATCATCTCTTCCAACAAGTAGAGGAGGAGAGTCCACAATCTTACCTACGTAGGCTAGGGTTGAGGAGATGGATGTTGAAACATGATTAAATTTGAGCAACCACGGTCTGAAGAAGAAGCATGTTTTGTTGCAGAACCATAGCCCCTTCTCCATAACATTTCTACAACTTTTAGAATCATTGAAATATGCAATAAATAAGCTTATGAAATAAAATATTATTGAGTATAGTATAGTGTGGTTGGAGGTGATTCGTTCATTTGGAGTTGTAGATGATGGCCAAAATCCATTAAATCTACAAATCAAAATATTGTGTATGTATTGATTGTTGAATCCATTAATCTCTTATGAAGAAGTACATAATTGGGCACTTAGTTTTATCTAAAATTAAATAACCTAGTTGTGAAGTGTTGATTATAAAATGTTTGTTTTGGAGTACATGTTTAAAAGAGTGAATTTTTTTCTTGATATTTGATCTTCTTAAGATGTTTGTTAAAGGCTTGTAGTGTATAACTCAACTCAATGATCATTGTTCTAATTTATTTTACTCTCTCTCTCTCTCACACACACACACACATATATTATTTTTTTAATTTTTTTCACTCAAAATCCTCTATTAAATTAACATAGTACAAATTACATTATTTTCTCAATCTCAATCTCAATCTATGAATCGGGAGATATTAATCACCCTCTACTCAAAGTCACCATCAAATGTGTAAGAATCTTAATAATCATTCATAAACTCCAAAACATTATGGTCAATGTTTCTAACTCTACATGAACTTTAGGGTGTAAGAATCTTAATAATCATTCATAAACTCCAAAACATTATGGTAAATGTTTCCAACTCTACATGAACTTTAGAATAAAGATTATTCAAAATGATATTTTTAACTAAAATAATCTAAAACCTTAAAAAATCCTTAAATAATTAAAAACTATATATTTTTAAAGTTTTTGCTTTACTAAATTTTTGAAAAATAAAATTTCCTCCACCATTTTGCAATTCATCCCTTAAAATCATACATCACTTTGATCGAACTATATCACATCTAGACTTATATGCAATTGTACATCATCCATATGGAAAAAATGATCACCCCTTAAAAGCATACATCACTTTAATCTAACTATATCACATGTAGACTTATATGCAATTGTACATCATCCATATGGTAAAAGTGATAGTATAAATGTCTTCTACCCATGTGACGTCCTTGGTGGTGGTTTGGTTGTTATAGTCATCAATCAATGAAGGTGGAACATTAATGTCCATATCTATATAAGAGAATTATGGTTAAAGGCCATATTATTACTTTTATTTTCACACTTTCTCATCTAAGTGAGGATTATGGATTATGGTTACATGACATATTATTACCTTCATTTTCACACTTTCTCTTATTTGGGTAAAATATTTAAGTAATATTACACTAAAGGGTGAGCATTCTCCATATTCAAATATTCAAGGTTCTTAAGATCATACATCACTTTAATTTAACTATACATCTAGACTTATATGCAATTGTACATCATTCATATGGAAAAATAGTGATTATTCATTATGGAAAAAATGATAGTATAAATGTTTTCTACTCATGTGATGTTTTTGGTGGTGGTTTGGTTGTTATAGTTATTAATCAAATAAGGTTGATTGTCCATATCTATATAAGAGGATTATGGTTATTTGTAACATCCCCAACCACCTATAGGCCGAGCAATGCTACTACTCAGCTTTGACTTAGCTGCGATACCAAACTGTAACATCCCCGGTCATTCAACAAGTTGGGTAATGCTACCACACAGAACATTCACATATAAATATATAACATGCATTTTAATCGAATTAAAACACTTAATCACAATAATCACAGAATTACTGCTACCATACAGAATCAATGGAATTAACAATAGTCCATATATGCAACAATAGTTCATATGCGCAACGGAGTACATGATAACATTCAAGCATCACATACATGCATCACATATAAATTAAGCACAGACTGATACTTATCTTTTCATTAGAGTAACACCACCAACTACATGCAGACCTTCCACGAACCTCCTAGCCATAGACCACGCTGCTTATCACACTCGAGCTGGGACTAAGCTCCACCTAGGGCAAGGGAATCCTAGACTAGGCTGAGGTTATAGGAAACTGCATAGTGCAACTGGAAGGATTCTCTCTAGGAGCCTTCTTACGCCCACTACTCATAGACTCTCATTCCCCACATGCCTGTTCCACCTAGGAGTATACACCTTCATTGTCACACAGTCCATCGGTTGCTTCACCTCCCTCTCAGGGTCTCGGCAACATGTTGAATCCAGAATTCTTAGACCTTTATAATTGGTGCTAGACTCTCTCTGGGAGAAAACCACTTCCTAACAAACTCTCTCACATGGAGAGAGCTTCTCACAGGCCTAACAACCTGCCTCTTCTACCACGAGCCTAGCAACTCGCTTCTTCAACCAGTTTCAACTCAATTCTCACAAGGTGAGGATAAAAACAACAACAATAGAAATTCGGTTAACTCATGGTGACAGTAACAACATGAATTTGGGTATGGACATCCAAAAATGACAACAATCCACACTAAGACACATCACGGTTCAGACATTACAGGGTGCTCGGACTTCATAGGAGACACAGCTCAATCCACGAGTTTGTTGCTGGTTTTAGGGTGTGTGACAAGGAATCAACGTAGAGCTAAACGAAATTCACGAAGGATGGGGAATGGAAAAGCGACTTAGGTGGAGGATGGAAGAATGACCCGCGAACCCCCAACACAGATGACGCTTTAACTTTTAACTGCATGCACCCAGGTTGACACTTGTCTTCCTAGAGATGCATGCGTTCCCTTTTGCACACGTTCCTTTTCAAAGAACTTAGGACAACACTTGGTCAATTGTCCACCTTAGCCTTTAGGAATTAATATTAAAGTATTATTCCTCTAGAGGTAATCCCCCTAGATTAGCCCCTAGGCCCAAATACTTAGCCCCCTCCCTTGCCCAACCTTGTGGAAGCTTATTCCCCCATCACTCTTTCTTTGTGGTCGGTCTACACACAACGATGTTTATATTTTATTAATGATTTTGCATAATTACACATACAAAATAGGCTCCTGGCCTTAGCATCCTAGGATCTTTGGCCTAATCGTCACATAAGCCTCCTAGCTTATTATAACACTCGATGCACCAACCTACAAACATAATTACAATTCATAATGTATATGGGGCATGTCCTTTGGGCATTACAATCCCCTCCCCTTAGTTTTGCATTGTCCTCAATACAACTCTTTACACAACATCAACAAGATTTCCCAAAATCTTCAAAAAGATGCGGGTATTCTGCCTGCATAGCACCTTCATGCTTCCATGTCACGTCCTCAGGACCATACCAGGTCCATTGGACCTTTACAAGCCCTATGGCTCGATTCCAGAGCTGTTTGCTCTTTTGGTCCAATATGCGCAACGGATGTACTTGCAAGACGCCTTCTTGCTCTACCCGAATCACATTCCAATCAATAACATGATTAGCATCGAGTATATATTTCTTAAACAATGAAACATGAAACACATTATGTACAATCATGAATGCAGGTAATGCAAGCATATATATATATATATATATATATATATATATATATATATATATATATATATATATATATATATATATATATATATAACATTATAATTTGTATACAAGATACACAACATACAATAAATAGAGAATTGTACTTATCTTTTGATTGAAAAGACCTTCCACATCAACATGGTCTAGAACAAGATTAAGATTACAGACATATTATTATCTTCATTTACACAATCTACATTGATTTCATTACTTCCATTTTCACATTTTTCATTTAGTGAAATATTCAAGGTTTTCTAATATTTTGAATTGATGTAATGGAATATTTTTTATTAGTAAAATATTCAAGGTTTTTAAAAATTTTGAATTTATGTAATGCTATAGTTTTGCAAAAATAATTTAAGTTTTTGAGTTTTCATTATTAAACAAAATTTAAAAATTTATTTGCTTAAAATATTTTTGAATTAAAAAAAATCGAAAAAAATACAAAATTCTTAAACAATATACAATTATATTAACTCAATTATTTTTATTTTTTTTTTAAATTTAAATATATAACTTTATATAAAATGTATTAATCAATCATTGAAAAATATAATTTACTAAAAGTTTTTTCCTATTTGATAATTGCTTTTACGTATTCTTTCCAATAACTACAATTATCTAAAAACATTATCCTAAAATTCATTCAAACCCTTATCCAAGTTTCATGTCAAACTTACATTTGAAGTTTCCATCAATATTTATGTTAAACTTTTACTAAGGTTTATCCTAAGACTCACGTGAGACCTTTATTGAAGTCTATCACAAGTTTTGTGTTAGATTTTTATTGCAATTTAAGTTTACTCCAACAATAATGACAAACATTAATGAACACTTAATTTAAGTTTTGCATTCATATTGTTTGGAAATTATTTCCATGATGTTTACTATAATTTCCTTACAGGTTTACCACAAGATTCATGTTGGACTCTTAGCAAGTTTACTTCAAGTTTCATGTTAAACTTTTATTATATTTAAAGTTTACCCCAATATTTATGGTGGATCCTTATTGAAGTTTACTAGTCATGATTCATTTTGAAATAACATTTATTTCAGGTAGTCATGTCAAACCCTTACTGAAGTTTATCCAAGTTTCACATTGGATCCTTATTGTGTTTGAAGTTTATCCAAAGTTCATGTCAAACCCTTATTGAAATTTACACCAAGTTTCATGTTATTAAACTTTGGAGTAAGTTAAGTAGTGAACAAACCAAACATCTTTCCTATTTAAATTCTTTTTTAAATTTGGTAAGAATTTTGTTAGAAGTTATAATTCCAGTAAATTGATGAAACTTTAACTATGAACTTTTTCCTTAAAGATTTGAACCCATTTTAAGATAACCAGAATCATTAAACTTTTGAAAAAAAAAAGAGTAAACCAAAATATAACTTTATCTCCTAAAAAACTAAACCAACTAAAAAAATTTGAGTTTGTGCACTTTTTATTTTAATCTTTAAACTTTACCTAAAAACTCATTAAAATTCATGAAAAACCTTTGATGTTAAACCCTTGTTGAAGTTTATACCAACTTTCATGTCTATCTCTCATTACAATTACAATTGATATTTACCTTAAAATTCATATTAAATCCTTATAAAAGGTTATTCAAAATTATGCACTTAAATTTTATATCAAATCAATTAAGGTTAGATTTTGAATTTTACTTTAAATTTTATATAAATCAATTCATATTAAACTTTTAATGAAGTTTACCCCAAGATTCATATTGAACCCTTAATATAATTTATCCCAAAATTTTACACTTTAAAAATTATTCTAAAATTTTATATATATCAAATATTTAAAATAACTAGATTATAAATTTACTTCCATATATTTTCAAATGTTACTTAAATTTCATATAAACCTTATCCCAAAATTTTACATTTTAAATTTATTCCAAAACTTCATATAAATTTCATATCAAATCCTTAACTAGACTACAAATTTACTTCAAATTCCATATATTACTTAAATTTGTTATTAAGGGTTTCGTATCAAACCCTTAGTGAATATTAAACTCATCAAAATTGCATTTATAGGCCGTCCCAAAAATTTATCCAAGTCACTTGTTTCCAAATATTTCTTTCCTAACTTTTTCTAACCAAAATAGGGAAAGTGTAAGCACAAGGTGGAAAGTGGGTGTGGAGGGACATGGCTAATGTACCTAAGGTTTCTCGCCAATTTACCTAAGAGTAAGCACGGGGTGGAAGGCCCTTGTAAGCAAGGGAAATGCATGAAAGGCATAAATGCCAATGAGAGGGAGAACGTAACATCAATTTGAGGGCGTGGACTTTAGAGTCAAGTTTTAGATTACTTATTATAACGTTTTATAAATCATATTTATTTTATAATTAAAAATATTTATATAAAATAAATAAATTATATTTATTTTATAATTATTAATATAAAATATAAAATAATTTTTATTTTATAATTATTATATGTATATAATTAGTTATAATTTACAACTAAAAAAATATTAATATATAATAACAAATATATAATTATGATAAATATTAATATATAATAACAAATATATAATTATGATAGTATAGTGCACACTTAAAATGGGAAGGAGTTGTTTTACCATAATATTTCATAATAATTTTGACATTTTAACGACTTTGTAATTTAGAAGAATGGTTGATGTCATATGGCTTTGTTGTTTGTTTCAAAGTTTTAAATGAAAATACAATATATTTTTATTGATGAGGATGATGATGATGATTAACGTCCACTAAGATTTAATTGGTCTATCAGACCTTAAGACGGTAAGTGATTACTTGTGATTCTTTAGAAATTTGTTTATGTGCTCGAAAAACATTAAGAAAAGCTTTCCGAGATCACCATACTTTTGTTGAGTTAAGAGGTTAGGAAGGTTGGTAGTGTGATCAATATTTTGAAAATGAGATCTAATATGGGTATAGGCAGGACAATCTAAGAGAAAGTGCTTTTCATCTTCAGCCTTCTTAGTGTCACAAGGGTGACACACTCTTTCATCCTATTGCGTTTTAGGAATTGACCAACGCCCAGTTTCACTATGGAGCTCGTGAGAATTTGTTCTTATCTTAGCAATGCTTATTTTTTTCTTTACACTTGGCAAAACAGATAGATAATTTTGATCTTCTAGATTATGGTTGATTACATCTTTATAATACCTTAATTTTCTTTTTTCCTCTAACTTTTTATCACACCACATTTTTTCCTTAAATTTTGATTTGACATTTTTTTTAACAGTATCTTTCTTCTGCAAAATGGTTTATTCCATGATTCCCCAATAGTTTAGCCAAGATTGGGCGTCTTTATGCCATCCTCGCTTGAGTCGATGGTGGTTATGACTTGATTTTGAAGCAATTTTAGGTAGCCTCTTGTTTTCCATGTTGTTTAAATTGTTCTTATACATTAGGTATCTAGTCATAGCCATGCTCTCAATGGGGGAGAGGCTTGTTTCTACGAGGAGGATGGGATAGGGCATATTTCCTTTAATTTTGAGATTATAGGTTATAAAATTCTTTTGTGTTTGCTCTATCTTTCTCTAGGATTCACGAGAGATAATACAACCCCAGACTTCACATCCATAAAGAATAACAGGTGTAACAAGAGTCTCAAAGAGGAGTTTCTTCTTATCCCAACTCCAAAGATCAGCTGATTTACAATTGTTTTCAAGCCCATAATAAGCTTTCCATCCCCCAATAATC
>ML781020.1:214965-240898 GCA_009831015.1 Picea engelmannii | reverse complement strand
TCAATTCCAAGATATTTGTATGAAGTCACTTCCTCCAAGTTGTTGTTGTCATATACAAAGGTATCATAAGGGATCTTATTGGATTTAATAATCATGACCTTAGTCTTATCAGTATTAATAGTCATACCTATATTGGAGCAAAAGTCCTTGAGGATTCTTAGTTGGTTTTCAAGATCATGGGGACTCCTTGCCATAAGAACGATATCATCGGCAAAAAGAAGAAGATTGATGACTATACCAGTGAGAGTAGGGCCGATGCAACCTACTTTTTCCAAGCATTCTTCTAACTTATCAATGTAAATGCCAAAAAGGGTAGGGGACAAGGGACAACCTTATTTGACTCTGATATTGCAGTTCATCTCTTTTGACCAGCCCTCAGTATTTTTAAACTTAGAAATAAAATTCTCATACATCCTTATTGCAGTAGCCCTCAACTCGAGAGGCAATTTTATCTCTTCCAATCTATTCCAAAGGTTTTTCCTAGGAACCATGTCAAAAGCTTTTCTAAAGTCAAAAAAACAACAAAAAAGATTGGTTTTAGTATTGCGGAACTCCTCTGCAATGATCCTAAAGGTAATAAGATGGTCCACAGTTGAATGATATCTTTTAAACCCGGCCTGGCCTTTAGCTCTTTTACCGTGATTTTCTAGCCAAATGCTAATCTTCTTTTCCAAAATAATTCCATAAAGCTTGGCTAAAATCGAGCTACTCATAATGGTCCTATAATTAGAGGGAATTTTTTTATCCCCATTTTAATAATAAGTATGTTTATTAATAAATTTGATTAAAAAATTAAAATTAAAAATTAAAAATTAAATAAATTTTTTATAATCAGTTTAGATCTATTTTAATTCAAGATTTACAATGTATTCAGAGGGATCAAATCTTTTATGGTGCAAATTTTCATTTAGAGTGGAAAACTTGAGGAAATGTTTGCATCTCAAGGGATCTGATCCTTCTTGGCGCATGATAGATCCAGAGTTAAGATGGATCTATGTTGGTTCCAGTTGCATCCAGTAACTTGAAAATTTTAGATGATAATCTTTATCTATATGCTGAAGATGAACTCGATACTTTGAAATTTACATCATTATGAATCCAAATAATAACAAAGTAACAATATTTAGTGATGAAGATGTTGAATAATAATAAAATGGCATGGTTGAGATATTGAATAACATACACTACATCATATCATTAAGAAGTGATATGATGAAGATATTGAATACCTCATATATTACATAATAATTGATCTCAATCTATCTTCTTTCACTTTTCTCTTAGACAAACTGACACCCACACACTTTCCCATGTTTTCATATCGATCATATGGAAATGGAGGTTGAAATAAGAGACCATACAAAGCTTTAATTCAAGATATTGAGTAAAAGTGACACCTTGATGAATTATAGACTTCCCGAGTTTTTCACATTTAATATATCTTAATATTATAATTGTTTTAATGTGTCAATACTAATAGATAAATCACACATAACCAATTACATGACTTCAACTTGTAATATGTGTTTCAAAATTTGTTTTCACTAGGTTATTGCTAAATTCATTTCACTTAATGATTTGCACTTGAAATCAATCAATGCACCCTATTGTTTTATGTTATATCATTATCACTGAAATCAATGCACCCTTTTGTTTTATGTTATATCATTGTTAAAATGAATACAACTACTTATTATGCTAAATCATTTTCTATTGTATCATCACTTAAATCAATACATATTGTTTTGCATTATGTCATTATTGAAATCAATGCAACTAATTGCTCTGAATAATTTATCATTGTATTAATTTCCTTCCTATCATTTCTTCAATTAATTAATGCATTGAATAATTTTTCATAGTATTATCACTGAAATCAATGCTCTTATTGCTTAAAATAGTAAATATTAATAGTATATATACTAAAGTAAATAGTAATACTAAGTACTAAATACTAAATAGTAATAGTAAGGCGTTGGCTAGTTGTTCTACGAAATGATTTTTTTCGTTGGAATCAGACGATATAAATTTACATGAATCACTATTTTTTATTGTTCAGAATTCATTTCTAAATACAGAGATGGATTCCGCATGCTGAAAAACTCCAGGGCACTTAGATTCTACAAAAATAATCACTTAAATCTACGAGTCCAACAATTTCTCGTCAAATTTCGCGTAAATATCCCCGGAAAAAATCTTCATTTCATAGAATCTTTAGCCTACTGAGTAATAGTAATAGCAAATACTAAATACTAAAGTAATAGTAAATACTAAATAATAATAGTAAAACTAAATACTAAATACTAAAGTAATGGTCTATACTAATATATTGTATTAATTTTTTGGTTTATTTTTAATTTGGCTATACTGGGTTGTAGCCTCCGGAAAATAAAATAAAATAATAGAGATTCATTTTTTTTTTTAATATGAAAAACAAATATTTTGTTTTTTTAAATGATTAAATAGAAGATGAATTTATGATGATAATAAATTAAAAAATATCAACATTTCTTATATTTTATGAGAAAAAAATATTTATTTATATAGAATGATGCAATCCATAATTTCAAAATAAACCCTCGGATGGGGTAGCACGGAAGCATTAATTGAGCCATGAATATGGCCAATGTATATACGGGGTTGTCCATCACTTGCCCCTCAAAGCACCATGTGACGAGTAAACTTGATGTTCATATACAAAATGCAGTAAATAAGGATGGCACTTGGGAATGGGAGGTTCATTCCCCTCACATGTTTGCAATGGGTGTTGCAAAGGAAATGGTCGGAGCATTCAAGGCACCATCCACTTCTTTCCCCTCGAAACATCACTTGATAAGCTCTCCAAAACTTTGTATCCAACAGACAGTTAATATGGAAGGAGCTTGGATCATGGAGGTTCATTCCTCTCGAGTGTTTAGATTTGGAATTGTAATGGATTTGTTAAGGTTAGCGAAGGATTGAGCTTGGGACATGACCAAAACATGAGCCGGAGGGAATCAAAGCGGAAATGTAGATAGAGGTGTTTATGAAGACTATAGGTCTTGGAAAATAGGCATTTGGAAATGCTCCAGGCATTCTCTAATGACTTAGTATATCTTGAGGTTTTCTGAGAACCCTTCAACACCTTGGGTGTGCTCCCAAATTCATTGTGTGTTCCCTCCAATCCTATGTGCACTCATGGATAGAGGAGGACCTAGTCGTAGGGGTCACCAATGAAGAGGTAGGATTCCATGTAACATCTCCAATATAATCCTTAGTTTAATTCATGCATAATGTGGATATGAATATGGCTATGGACAAGAGATGTAATAAGAAAAATGTATTTTCTAAATTTTAATAAATTTAATGTGATACTAGCAACTGAGAATATGGACAGAGATGGGTGTTGATTAATCCATAAGAGAGGGGGGATTCCTAGGGAGTGTCTAAAAGGGGCCCAAGGGGGAAATGGTTTATGGGTATTAAGCCAAACACATATTTATGAATTTTATTATCTTTTGGGCCAACCATCTATTTTCTGTTTGAGTGTATGAGAGCCTAATCATTGAATACTGTCAGAGGGTGGGTGTGAGAGTCACATCCCATATTTATTAGAGAGCATGGGGCTGAAGTACAATCAACATTGGGTAGCACGTGCAATCAACTATCTTGGAAAAATAGAGGAAATCTTTATGAGGAGATTAGGCAGTTTTTTCACATTCAGTCCGGGCATGAAAAATAAGGGAGAGCAAGGAAAAAGAGCACCGGAGCTAGAGTGAGAAGGTTGAGAGAATTTTGGATCATGATCATGATGGAGAATTTTTGGAGCATTTTGGAGCTGGAAATTGAAGAGCCAGGTTGTCAAGTCTAAAGAGTGAACTCTTGAGTGAGCTGCATTGTAATAGCAAACATTTGTTGTTTTTTTCCTAGCATTGAGTTCCCTTGAGTTCCCAATAGAGAGAGTCTTGGTTACCTGTGCCAAAGAGACCCTGATAAATGAATGGGACGTACGATGGACTGAGAACAGTGAAGAGGTACATTCCTTAGGTTGGGCAGGTCAAGAGGAAGAGAGCTAGAGGAAATTTGGGATAGTTGTAGGAGAATTCCAGCTGGTTGTGGGATATTGAGCTGTCAATGGACCGTGAGAGGCATCCTTATTTTGTGGATTCCTAGCCCTAGCTTGGGGGTGACTTGCTGTTGAGATCTAGAAAAACAAGTCTACAGTTGGGTAGAACATCCTTCCCAAGCAGTTGGTTGCACAAACTTTCTTTTAAAGATAAGTGTAAATATTTATTATCTTAGTTTTCTTATGAGTCTTATGGTTGTGCATTACTCTGTGAATGAGAATGGTTTTATGTTCTATTGTAAATGATTTATTAACTACATTCATGTTCATTTAGGATGTTGTAGATGCATTAGTTGTGGGTATCATAATCTAGTTAATTATGTGTATAAATTGTGGTTGGTAAGTGTTGACATTTGAATTTGTTAAGACCGAAATGACAACGTCATGAGGATATAAATCCCTATGTGTTTTTATAGAGGTGGTACTCCTATTTAAATTCTTCAATGATTTTCTTTTAAATGTCAAAGAATTAATCTAGGATGTTGCTTTAGAGCAAAACCCAAAACTTTATCGCTCAACAAAATTTAAGATGGCACAAAATATAGGAGTTCTTGAGAAATGGATCAGGAATCTTAAGCATCACATTTGCTAGAAATAAATACATTGCTGAAAATAACAAAAACTCTCACATCCATCACAATTTTAGATATTTTAGATCACATTCAGAAATATAAAGAAATATGGTCCAACACACGAGAGAACTTTGGAATAGTATTACTTATGAAGATCAAAAAGATGATTTGATGAGTCGACTTCAAATATCTTATACTCAAATTAGAGTTGTAAAACACCATCAAAATCAACCTTGAAATAGTTCTCCGGGATTTCTCAAAATAATAGTATTTTACAGTCTCAATAATTTAAAGGAGTTTGTCCATAAATGGATTGGGATTGGGCCTCACGTGGACCATAAAAATATATACAAGAAATATGAAGAAAAATATGTGGATCTAGGATAGAGCACGAACAACAAGATCTGGACAAAATACAAAAGGAAGTTATCGAAATTTGGTTACACTTTTCTATTGAAAGAATAAATACAACTGGATGAATTTTGAAGAAAAGAAAGAAAGAATGTGATCAATATGGGATTATTGTGATGGAATCTCTCTCCCTGTTATTTGTTGCTTATTGTGCCTTTTATGCTATTATTTTTTTGTAGTTGGTTGGTTGGTTTCGATAGTTCCCAATTGATCTTCTTCGGTTATTTTTAACAAGGCCTGTTTTGATCGTTCTTCGATATAATCCTTCATTGGGACGACATTAATCTCTTGTCTAATCCTTATATCAAACAAAGTACTTTCCAGTTCCCGTAAATCAAATGATATTTGACGTAATGAAGTTTCAATATACTCATTTTTGTTTGAATAACTAATCAATCAATTATCAATTTCATCTTCATTATACTTTTTTATGCCATTAAACTTTTCTGTGAACAAGCTTTTTAGTAGTTCCATGTGTTACTTGAATTTCTCCCTTGTAATAAATGAAGAGTTAATAATTAAGTGAGGTTCCTATACTTCATGGATGTTTCCAGCTAAATCAATTTCAGCCAATTTTTGATACAAAGTCTCCCTTTTGAAAATTACTTCATTACATTCTTCCAAGAATTCCTTTAAAGTTTTTATTTTCTTAATCCAGCATGCTTTAAGTTGCTTTACCCTGGCTTGAGAAGGAAATTTTTCTTCCTTTCTTTTAAACTCTACCATGTTCATGACCTTCATAATAAAAGTAGTGATGACATTCTTGTAAAAGCCTTCTTCATTCTCATAATCAATCTGGAGCTAATATTTGAAACTATGCAATTTTAAACCAAAAGTCAGAATATTATTACTGATATCCCAGGCTTCAAGGACAAGAGACATCCTCTTTTTGATGTTTTCCTCAATGGATTTTCTTACTGCAAAAAATAAATTGGGTGTTCCTCTCCACTTGGAATTGGATTCAGGAAGGCCGACAAGATTTATCCTGGCTTGGACAGAAGCAAATGATCTTGCAAAAATTGGAAGTGGCATTAAAGCATTTTCCAATTCCCTGACTTTATTTTTTAATCTTTCATTTTCTACTTCCATGCCATCAATTTATATATCTAGGGAATTTCTAGTGACCATATGGATTTTTGAAATGAAACCCCTTTTAAATCCATTGTTGAATCTCTTACACCTTTTCCTCTTGAATTTATACTTTCAAACACTAGCTTTTTTAGTTCCTTATCAAATGATGCATTGTCGAGGGTTCTGATAGAGTTCTTCGCTCTTCTTTTGGGAATTCAATTTTTTCTATATCAACATCAAGGTCCATGTCTTGCAAAAGGATATCATTCTCAGGTATGAGACACATGTGTGGAAGTGAGAGAGACACATGCAACTCCTGGTGATAAAACTGAGGTTTCCATGAATGAATGACTTCCACTAGTCTAACTAAGTGTAACTGACTCTGAACTGAAGAGGAATGTACTATTTTGTAGGGAAATATTATCTAGAGAGAATATTTTCATCTAAGGAATCATTCTCAATATTGGACTATAAAACTTAGGAAAATAATTATAGGTGAGTGTGTAATATCTCCAACACCTCGTTTGTGCTTATAATAGTTTCAAGGTCATGAATTAATTTTTCTTAAGAATTATTTTCGTTGTTCTCCTCCTTCTCATAGATGTATGTGTTAATATATGAGACACTAAAACTAATGGAAATTATATGATTCATAAAAGATTGTTGTGGATCAAACCCTTTCACATAGTCGACCACCTTTATATTATAAGGCTCAAATTGAACAACGAATTCATCAATATTTGAGGCATTCTTAACCAAAATATCATCAACCTTCCATGGTAATTGAATAAATTGTTTTTTCTTTCTTTGAGCAAATAAATTCACTCAGAATCTGTATTGTCTACAAAATTCTATTATGAACATTTTATCAGACACATAAAATGGGAGATAAGTGGGTGCCACACGAGAACAATAGATTCTGATAATGTTGTAATCTTCATTTTATTCAACTACTCCCCTATGTTTTAAAAATGATGCCACTTCTAATGATAATCTTGAAGTACTTTCCCCAAACATTAATTTTTTGAAAGAAGAAAGGAAAGAGTTGTAAACGTCATAGAAGTGTTACATTGCTTTTTGCTTCCATAGATTCATATACCAAGTGTTGGACTTATGGGCTGACTCGGGTTCTACCTTAGTTCTGTGACAAAACCCTTATCACCATCGGCCCTTCTGGTAAACCAGAAGGATACACTGCGCACAGAGTACACAATGCAGTCTCACCCAAGATGGTTTATGGGGGACTACATGATGCATATGTTTGTAGTCATGGAAGGGATTGGGGGATGTTCTTTCTTACTTATTATTTCTACGGAATCATGCATTCTATTCTATTATTCATCAGATCCATTGATTCATTCAATTGCATATTTAATCTAATGAACACTGTAAATAAATCATCCATTCATATATCTAACCATTCAATGTTAATTATAGAACCAATAACACATTATCACATATTACAAACATGGTTTTACTATGGTTCACCCCCCCTGGGGCTATGTCCACAAATATATTCTACTTTTTTATTCTTATTCATCAAAAAGGGCGTTGCACGCATTACATCATAGTAAAGAGTAGTGAGGCAGACCAGGATCACACCAAGCTCCATAGCTTGTGACTTAACCCTTAACTACTTCGACCTCATCCAAGATCTACAACTCTCAATACAGATTTCCAATCCCAAAAACTCCAAAATTGGTTCTCCAAAACAGGCTTTTCGTAGTAACTCTCTAACAATCAAGTCTTAGATAATTATCCTCCTTCTAATATACCTCATACCCTTTATTTATATTAAAAAAATGCGTTAGAAACCCTTACAATCCATCCCAAAACTCTAACCCTAACTAGTCTAGGTTTTTTCACATTTGCGCCAAATTTCCGCAAATCCTGTCGCACACACTACTTTTCCATATCCAATATATCGTGTGTGACTGTGAATCTATCACTACTTTCTATGACTGTCTCTATAGTCTCTTCCTTCTCCTTCTGCACTGATGTTTCCTATTCTTTTGCGTTGTATTTAGTTGCAGTCTTTGTAAGATGTCATGTAGTTCTACTATTTTTTCCATGATATCCTCCCTTTGCACCTCTACTGCATGTACTATATCCTCTCCTTTGTCTTGGAATTTATCTGCTACCATATCGACATCGTCCTTCGTGATAGTGATCGTTGGAGGATTTTTATGATACTTCATCTTTTTCCTGATTTCCGCCTCCTATGTTCCCGTTCTCTTCTTAGTTGGGGTTGAGGTCTACGCCCTAGTTTTCATTTTTTATGTCTCCCCATATTGTACTTCCTATGGATGAGAATTATCCTTCTCTCCCCCTTCTTTGACTTTTGTCCTTGATACTATCTCTTTCTTTCTGGGATTTTTGTTGGTTGCACTACTTCCTGAAGCTTGGTCACGTTTTGTAGCGTTTCTAGTATTTCTTGTTGGACTGCTTGTCTTTTTGGATATTCCTTCTTCTGTTGGCTCCTTAGGTTTGGTTCCTTTCTTTTGTGTTGCTGAAACCTTCCACTGCGTGGGCCAATAATTCACAATCCAATCTACCTGTTCCCTTGATGTGCAATATCTCATTTCAAACCACTTCTTCTTTGGGTCCCTTGTGGCTTGGATCCATAAATGATGTCTTGAAGCTTTGAAATTTGCAATCCCTTCATTTCCTTGCACCACTTCTACTAGGATCCTCCAAATATTGGTTGTATTTTGGTGCATATCCTCCAAGAACATGGTGAATACCTCGATGTTATCTTGCTGGTTCTTGGGGTCCTTTGTCCGCCAAAATTTTGTGTAGCGCGTTGCATAACATTTCCCCTTCCTGTCTAGGGAAGCTGAAAACTTGGGCTCCTTCCAGGCCACCAATGCTATCAGAATTAGCAACCAGGAGCAATGGAATTTCGTTCCATTATCCTGTGCATCTCTACAATCTAACAGAAATTGATTCAATAGGTATGGTGCCCAGCTGAATACTACGCCCTTTGTGCACTGTGCAACTATTGTGATCAATTATGCTGGGGCTTCTTCCTTTCTGGACTTTCTCAACAATTTTCAGGATATCAATATTTTAGCAAAATTTGTTGCTTGATCATTAATGTCCCCTATGATTAGTCCTCGGGTTCCCCTGTTTGTCCCGAATTACATCTTCATTTCCTCTCCAATCTCTTTATATCTGGATTTATTGTCCAAATAGTCCTTGGGATTTACCCCGCTGGTAGGCAGCCCTATGATCTTAGCTATGAGATCCATGTCGATGGGGACCGACCTGTCCATCCACAGGATACCTCCATGTACCCTAGCCAATAATTGTTTCACACACAGTCCCACATTTTTACCACGCCCAAAATGCGGTATGTCCAATAGATTCATAACTCATAATTTGTAGAGACCTGTTACCCACTGCACGTGTTCCAAAATAGGTTTTCCTAGGGGTCTGACCTCCCCCCTGTTCTCCAAATATGCTTCCTGCGTAAAGCCTGGGAACTTTTCTATGTCAGTTATGTCATGTTCTTTGTACTTTATCTTTGGCACCTTCCCTAACATGTCTTTTGCTATGACTACAACATCAGGAAGATGGGGTAATGTAATTTGGTCCGCGCTTGGTGATTTCCTCTTTTGACCTACAACTAGGTTTTCCTATGTGGCTTTCATCCTCATGTTCTTCTTCTTCTTCTCCCTCCATTTCATGTTGGCCTGTGTTGCTCTATCACCCTTTTATTGCGCTCTCAAGTGCACGGTTGCTCAAAATTATTTAAGTGTCGAACTTACATGTTCTTTTCCCTTTTTATAGACCCGACCATTAATGTTTTGTCTTATTTTTCACCTTTTCTAGTCATTTGCGTAGTGTTTAATTTTCCTGCGTGTATTCTTCCAAATTATGTCGCACCAATTGCTACACAATGTCATACCTGAATTACTTATTCCTCTTAATTGCTTTTTTTTTCCTTCATTTTTCTGTTTTTATCTTCCTTTTTCTTCTTTTAGATACTACTATTTACAATATGTACAAGTCCACTTGTTGCGCTATAACTATTGAGAGTTAGTAGGTTGAATGTCCCTATACAGTTTCAATCGACTACCATTCACCATTCTTTTCTTGTTAAGTCTTGTAGTTGTACAACACCTCCATCTGTAACATACTTTATCTGATATGCCCCTAGCCAATTCATTATGATTCCATGGGTGATACAAGTACTTACTATCATAGAGGAGAACTAGATCTCCTTCCTTAAACTTATTCTTCTTAATATGTCTGTCATGCCATGATTTATTCTTTTCCTTCTGTACCTCTCGATGGAAACCTGCCATGATTCGGTCTTCTTCTAATTCCATCAGTTAAGCCAATCTTTCATGTGCTGTGCCATTTTCTGTCATGTATGTAATTGTTGCAATGCACAGACTTGGTATCAAATAATATAAGGGAATTGCCTCCTATCCATACACCAATCTAAAGGGTGTTTGTCATGTTAATTTCTTTCAGGTAGTTCTATAGGCCCAAATTATTGATGGTACCTTCAAATCCCAATCATCTCTATTTACATTACAAATATTTGTAAAGGCATTCTCCAAAATATTGTAAAAGGATTCCACTGTTCCATTTGCTTGAGGTTGGTAAGGAGTACTCTTCTGGTGGTATATATTAAACTATCCAAGCATTGCCTCAATTGTACTATTGATGAAGTGGGTCCCCTGATCACTCATCAATATCCTTGGACATCCAAATCTTGTTCCTACACTCTCAAATAAAAAGCGTGTTGCAGTCTCTATGCTGCAATCCTTTACTGGTGCTGCCTCTACCCATATGGTTAACTATTCTGTTGTTGTAATAATTTATTTGTCTCATGATCTTCTTGTTGGTGGATTAAGTGGACCTACAAAATCTATTTCCCATTTATCGAACACTTGTAAAGTAACCTGTGGTCTCAGTGGCATCTCATCCCTCATGGATGGCTTGCCAACTCTTTGACACACATCACACTTTTGAAAATATTCCTTTGAATCCTTATGAATTGTTGGCCACCATAATCCTGCGTGCAATACCTTCTACCCGATATCTTTTCCTGCGTAGTGTCCTCCTGCAATTCCTTCATGTGCTTCTGCTAAAATAATGGGTCTTTCATGCTCCATCAAACATCTCCTCAATATGTTATCCACTCCAAGTTTGTATAAATGGCCTGCAATTAACTGATGATCTGCAGCTCTGACCATGTATAAATGGCCTGCAATTAACTGATGATCATGTACTCGAAAACTCAATAATATTAGCAAATTATTCATCTTCAATTTGTACTGAAAACAATTGTGCATCTAGAAAGTTATCTTCTAAGCTACTGGGCTCTTCTCCATTTGTTATCCTGGATAGGTGATCCGATCATGCATTCAATATTTCAGGCTTCACCACAATTTCAAAGTGATATTCCTAAAATAGTAACAACCATTTACATATCCTCCCCCCCCCCCAACACTGGATTATTAACTAAGTATCTCAGATTTGAATGATCTGTAAACATCTTAAAGTGTTGTCCCAACAAGTAATGTCTGTATTTATGCAAAGCATACACCATTTCTAATCCTTCTCTTTCTGTAGTGTTGTATTTATGCTATGAACCTGACAAATTTATGCTTGCAAGTGCAATAGGGTGATCTATATCACCTTCTCTTGGTTGTGTTAATACTACTCCTAATGCTATTGTAGAT
Source organism: Picea engelmannii (assembly GCA_009831015.1). NCBI lineage: Eukaryota > Viridiplantae > Streptophyta > Pinopsida > Pinales > Pinaceae > Picea > Picea engelmannii. The sequence goes on along the minus strand of ML781020.1, from coordinate 229,040 downwards.
GCATCTACATGCACATGAAATTCTTTATCACGATATGGAAATACTAAAATTGGTGCAGTAGCCATCTTCTCCTTCAAAATATCCAGACTCTTCTGGCATTCATCATTCCACTAGTACTTTGTATCCTTCTTCAACAACTTCTCCATTGGCACAGTGATCTATGAATATCCTGTGATGAATTTTCTGTAGTACCCTGTATGGCCCAATGTACTCTTCAACTGATGCATTGACTTTGGTGGTGGTAAGTTAACTATGATAGAAATTTTAGAAGGATGAACCTGTAGACCATGTTTACACACCACATGCCCTAACAAAATGCCAAAAGGTGTGCTGAAAATACACTTCTTAATATTTAATTAGATCTGACACTGTTTTCATCTATCCAACATCAACCTTAATACTTCAACATGATATTTCAACAAAATGAACACTGTCCCATCATCCAAGTAAACCTCCAAAAACTTGTGAATAAATTCCTTAAAAGTTGCTACTACTACTCTTGAAAAATGGTTGGTGCATTCTTTAATCCAAATGGAATAATTGTATACTGAAATGAGTCCTACTCTGTAGCAAATGTTGTCTTGTGTCTATCTTTTGGTGCAATCCTTATCTGATGATAACCTGAAAATCCATCTGTAAAAGAATAAGCTTCTTTACCCCGTACATTTTCCAAAACTTCATCTGTAAATGGGGTAGGAAAAGGATCACGTAGGAAAGAATCATTAAATTTTATCAAATCTACACAAGTCCTGATCCCTCCTTGCTTCTTTTCTTGCACCACCATGGGATTGATCCATTCTGACTCTTCTACATGTTCCATAACACCAACTTCTAATATCTTTTCAATTTCCATCTTTACCTTCTCTTTGTATATTGGATTCAATCTGTACAACCATCGTCTGATAGGTCTTGCTTCTAGTTTCAATGGGATTTTCGTCTCTCCTAGCTCTCCTGCTAGCCCCTTCATCTCTGAAAATGTTGTTGGAAATAAGACGTTGTACTCACGCAATAATTCTGTGATTCTTTCTACTGTCCGATGATCCCAATAATCTCTAATACTAGCCATCTTTGGGATATATGCAGTTCCAATGTTGACCTTCTTAATCTTTAAAGGTGCATCATAATCTTTTGAGTCCATCTTGGGACCTTCTACTTCCCTTTCACCTTCTACTTCTAGGATTTGGATGTTGCACAAATTATCTTCTTCGGGTTCTTCTGCTTATGCTACATGATAACAATGTAGCAATTGTTTGACTCTCTGACTAGCTTGCCTCTGAGATGCTAGAATTATTTCAAACTTTGGTTCTTCAAATATCCTATCTCTTACCACTTTCATCATTGTATCCATATATGGACTATCATGTTTAAAGGAAAATGTAATTACAAAGCTCTGCTATATCTCTTTCCAGTTGGAAATTTCTCTACGATGTTCTTGTTTTGTGTACAAGTTCTTTGTAATGCCTTCTAGTATGTCAATAAAATGGTGTGGCCATTATTCTAGTGGTACTAATATCCATTGAACTATACACTTCTCTACATGTTCTTGGGGTTTTCCAAATCCTTCATATTTCTCCTCATATTTGTGTTCTTTCTCTGCGCCAAATCTGATGCACAGTAACCTTTTGCACTGGAACCGATTGTTGATCTTTGCCTTGTGTGTACCCCACCATCTTTCTGGTGTAGCTTTTAAAGAAATATCTGGTGCTGGTAATCTCTGATTTTCCATAACTTCTACCTCATATTTCATTAAAAAATATTATAAATCATTTAATCCATAAAAAGTGGGTGATTCTCTTACCTCTATACCAACCCATCTTAACGCATGTGTCATTCTGGCACATCTCCTGGTAGATAATTCATGTAATCGTTGTTGCTAGTTTTCCAATCTTATGTAAGATTCTGAAGCATAATAACTAATACTCCTCCAACTGAGCATGCCATATTCAATTGGGTTGATATAATCTTCTTCACATGTGGTAGTCCTATATAGTTTATTCACATATTTTGTAAGAATAATATTCGTCGTAGGTTCCACATACATGCCTCCTTCTGAGGGATCCAATGGCGCAATAAATCTGTATTCTCCAGACTCAAATATCATCTTCCTTTTCTTCAAATTGATGATATCCTGGTTATCAAAGGCCCAATCTAGACCCAACATTGTTGGATATGGTGAAATATTTTCCACTATGTCTATGACTTCAAAGTTAGCCATGGTGCGCATACCATCTAGATCTATTGGAATCCCATTCAACCTTCCTATTGGCACCACTCCGTGTTGATTTTCCAGCTTCAACTGAATAGGTGAATACTGTAGTATTCCATATATAAAATAGTATGCAGAAACAAAATAATTAGCTAGAAATGGCAGAGAAACAATGATATAACCAGAACAATACCACAATAATAGTAGAATAATACCAGAATAACACCAGAAAGAGCACTTTGATTACTGAGAGAAATGTTCACTTGCCTCTTCGAGGGGGAAACCTCCAGCATAGCAGAGATCTATTACAATAATATCCAAGAAAAAACTTCTCATGCCCTCTACTCCTATTTATACTAAATCTATCTATCCAAAAGAACAATCTAGAGGAAGATCCTTCTAGAAGTGGAAGCTTCTATTAGGTTTTCTTACATTTGAATTATTCCTCCTTATTGCTAGGAATTATTAATATTGACCTTTATTGCATGGAAATACATTATTCTGCCCACTTTAGGGGTTAGGTAGGTTAGGTCCCTAACATGCCCTCCCCCTTTAAATCATCCGTGTCCTCAAGGATTGAGATGAGGAAATTGCTGTAGAATGTTAGCGGGCTCCCAGGTGGCATCTGCTGGAGTTGTATCTTTCAACTAGACTAACACTTCCTTGATGGTACGCTAACAAAGATGACGCTTTCGCTGGTCTAAAACCACTTATGCCTGCAACCAGATGGATCTTTCTTCATCCAACTCGGGAAGGGTGGTTTGAGTTTGACACTTAGTTCCAATCACCTTCTTTAACCAAGAGACATGAAAAATAGGATGGAGCTTAGAATTAATGGGCAAAGCTAACTGATAGACCACCTGTCCAACGCACTTGAGAACTGTATAAGGACCATAAAATTTGGGCACCAATTTCTGACAATGTTTGGCCTTGAGTGAAGTTTTCTTATAAGGTTGTAGTACCTGGTCTCCTTCAACTAATTGATGTTCTGAGCGACCTTGATTGACGTGTTTCTTCATGTGATTTTGAGCCATGACCAAATTCTCTTTGAGGGTACGGAGAATATCCTCACGAATTGTAAGTGTTTGGTCAACCGCCTAGACCTTCGATACACCTGGCATGTAGGAGAGAACAAAAGGTGGATTCAAAAGGAGTCATACGAGTAGTTGTATGGTACAAAGTGTTGTACCACCATTTAGATAATGGTAACCATTGAGCCCACTGATTTTTCCTTTCAAAGGAAAAACACCTCAAATAAGTCTCCAAACACTTGTTGGCGACTTCATTTTGACCATCAATTTGGGGATGATAGGTGGTATTGAGATGAAATTAAGTGCCCTGTAGTCTGAACAGTTCTTGCCAAAAATTGATGGTGAAAGTGGGATCTTGAAGAAACAATAGAATGAGGCATGCCATGAAGCTTGAAGATATGATCCATGAAAAGTTGAGCCACAGTGGATGTGGTAAATGGGTGTTGAAGAGCATAGAAATGAGCATACTTGGAAAGATGACCCACTACCACCAAGATGAATGACTTATTGCCTGATTTAGGTAATCCCACAACAAAATCCATAGAGATGTCCCTCCAAATAGTTGGTGGAATCAACAATGGTTGGATTGTTCCAAGAGGTTTGATGGTTTCACCTTTGTTGCATTGAAAAACATCACATTCTTTTACAAAAGTGCAAATGTCTTTTTTCATACCATCCTAGAAAAAAAAACGTTTGAACCGGTCATAGGTTTTGGTAAACCCTGAATACCAAGTTCTAGGAGTAGAATGAAGCTCAAAAAGAACCATGGATTTAAGTTGTGACTGTTTACTTAAATACAAACGACCTTTGTAGCAAAGCTCATCATTGTGCCAAGAGAACTGTAACACCCTGTTTCCCCTAGTCTGTAAATATAACTATATTGGCCAAGGAACTATGGCAAACCTAAAAGTGTGAATGTTTGATTTAATGGACCTTCGTACAAAAGGTCGATGAATGATTTTTTATTTTATTTTAATAGAAAATGGTTACGTGTTGCATAACTGCTGAAGGAGGGGATGTGCTAAGATAAAACCAAGAATGCTATGAAAGGTGGTGGAGGGGACCCAGAATGGTTGCGTTAACCTCCACCGAACCAGTACCATGATGGAATTAATTTCTCAGATCAGAACAACCCTCTGACCCAAGAATGAATTATAGTCGGGATGGTAGGTGGGAATAACTCCTTAAGAGTTAATGAGGGGATGGGGCAAACCGCCCATCCGTAAGGCTTCCAGACCTGACCACAGACTGGGAATTCGAGCCACACACAAACTTGTTGAGGAAGGCAAGAAAGGAAGTATGGTGGACAGAGGGAAGACCTGCGAAAAATGTAGAGACGAGAGCGAAATCTCTCGGGTCTGAGGGAGGACTGAAAGAGGAACAATGAGTTCTGATCATAGAAAAGAGAGATTGAGCCGAGAGAAGGAGAGTAATCTTAGTCCTTATCTATTTTTGTATTGGGAGAAGGAGAGTAACCTTCGTCCCTAACTTCTGTTGAGTTGGAAGTAAGAGATTGAATCTCAAAGCATTGTGTCTTAAGCTCGGGGGTGGCCAATGATAAATCCATTGGGAGTGACTGAGCCTATGGTTGGGTGGAAATGAGCATCCCTTTCAGTAGTCGCATCACACTCTATAGTTCTGATAAGTGTTTTCTTGCCTTATGCTTTGAATTGTAAATAATGGATGCATACGAGTATTTACATGTCTATAAAGGGTTATTTCTCTGTATTAAATGATTAAGTTATGAGTATGTCTTCGTTCCCTTGAGAACCTATATTTCTGCTTGAACTTCCATACATCCCAGTTTAATCACTCGAAGGTGCTATCCCTAGGAATTTACATCATTGTTTTGAATTTGGAGCATGTTAGCGACATTTCTTGTAGGGGGAGATAAAATGCAAAGAGTGGGTAAAACCCACTTACCCTAAGTTCGGAGCACAAAATGCGCCTGTGGTTAAGAAGTAAGAAAATCTGGATGGCAGGGATCCATGCACCCAGATCAACGACGCACATCGGATTCCGGAGCCCCCCCGCCTTTCTACCTTTAAGCGGAGGGGGGGGGGTCCAAAAACGAGGGCGCACCTCTTCAACGGTCACGATCAGAGCGCCCAGATCAATGATGCACAAGGTGATTCCGGACCCCCCCCCCCACCTTCTACCTTTAAGCGGAGGGGGGGGTCCGGAATCAAGGGCACATCTCTCCAACGGCTACGATTTGAGCACCCAGATCAATGGCGCACAGGAAATCCGGACATCCTCTGTCTCTCTGCTTTTAACGAACGTGGGCCCCTTTCCTGTCGTGTAGCCTTTTTGTGGCATCTTTTTCCTTGCCACCTGTTCTCCTCCTGGCTGTGCGATGAATCTTTCTCCCCTTATCCCTTTCCCATCCACTCACCACCTGCCATGCGTCCCGCTCCCTTCCTCGTCAGCCTCCCACTAAAATGTGTTCATTATATCTCATCTCCTGCCATCCCCCACTTACTATCTTCCGCCGCGTGTCTTCCCCTGTCACCTCTCTCGCACCTCATCACTTCTTATCTCACCCTCATGGTTTTGGTGTCATCACTCCCATTGTGCGCCCCATCCTTCGTGCTGGCTTCCACGCATATTCATCAGGCCGTTCAGTTAATCCAGGTGGCAGCGCGAGGGGTTTCCCACGTCCCAAAGGTGTCGAGTTGGTCGGGCCATCCTCAATCCCAATGAAGCAGTTATTAAGGTAGTTGGTGGTGGTTAGACATCACCTCCGCTATAATGGGAAAGTCCGGCAACTAATTAAAGGTGCGTCGTTTCGCCCACAGAACTGTCAAGAATTCGATTGCGTCTTCCATAGGTGCACGATCATTCAGAGACTGCAGTTGCAGATTGTCAGAAGCCATGTAGACGCAATGTGTTTAATGCAACGTCTTGATTTTGTTGTTGTTTTTTTTTTGAGTATATGTAGGCGTTTTCGCCATTTTTGTATCTTTCAATGGTAGAGCAAAGCTCCCGACTGTAAAGTTTTAACAACCATTCTAGTTTTCGAGTTGTGTATATGCATATGAGATTTCTTGTTTTATGACAAACAACTTCCTTACTCCGTCTATGTTTTCGTCTCATACCAGAGAGTTCATGATCGAATGAATCGCATGAATTGTTGCAGTTATGTTATGATAAAGGATTTGTTGTTACATTATTGTATTCTCCGGTCTTATGTGTTTGAATGTAAGAGGATCTTGTGTTTGGACGCTTTCTTCTCCAGTCTGTTAGAAACCTAATGTTTATGACAGACCCTTGCACTCTTCTCATACAAGTCTTCCCCCTGCTCACCCTTATTACAACCCGCTGTTTGAAGTTTATCTAAGACCTCACTTACCCATGCATGCCTGGCCTAGTTTCAGAGTTGAGACGATATTGTTCTGAGTTTACTTCCATTTGATCATCCCTTTGTAAACAAATCGTGACATTAAACTGATGGGTGTCGGACTCTGATCCTGCAAGCAATCCAGGAGTGAATTCTGATGCTAACAGAGCAAGCCTCTGGGCATAGCTACTGTTTTGGTAACCTCACAAGTTACTTTTCCTTGATTCATAGCTTAAATCTCTGCGAGTTGAGAAGGTGTTCCCTTTAGACCAGTAGTCTAGGACACTCTAAACTTGTGCCTATTCCCTTAACCAAAAGCCTGACTAAGAGTGGGGATTATAGCCCAAGAGTTATATGAAGATCCATGTGAGCTGGGTCTAGGAACCTTGGAGCTCGAGGCTCCGAGATGTCAAATTGCACAATAGTCAATTTGAACCCCGCAATTGCTATGAATTGTCGATCTATGAACAAATATTGAGGGTGGGGAATCACTGCAGAGCACAAAGGTGAAAATAGAGGGTGCGCTAGTTCGCGACCCACAATTCACCCTTTTCGTTGATCTCGATGGGTTGGAATATCAACAATCCCGGTTAGACTAGAATCGAGCGAGCACTTTCTAGATTGTGGAGGTCGAACTCTCTAGTAAAGAGTACGCATGTTGGGGCCCCACAATTTCTGTGAACCGTCGATCTCCGTTGACCTTCGATTTGGATTTGACGTGATCCTTGAAACACAAGGAGCGCGTGGGATGATGAACTCTTCAAGGAGATTAAGCTCAGAAGAGATAGCGTTTTCAGGGGTGTAGACGAAATCTAGGAGACGAGCCCGTAAGAGGAGAGAAGGTTGAATCGTTCGAGAACTTAGAAAATCTTCTAAGTTGGAGTAAGTCAGAAGCTCAGGAGGAGGAGTGACAGTGGTCATTGGATCACACCACCAGGACCAACAACCATCTGATCTAAGAAAGGTGCACGAACCTTAGCACTTGGCACACGCAGAAGAAGGGACTTACCAAAGTTCCAAAGTCCCTAAGTAATTTGAGGTCGTCCATCACCAGGAAGTGAATTTGGACCACCAGATCCAGAGGGACACGTGGCGACAGATCGTGGACTTCGGGAAAATCTGTGCTAGAGTTTTCAGTTGAGATCTGAGACTCTCGAAGTCCAGAGAGTCAGAGAGCCAAATTAAATCTCAGTCGTCAAATCATCTGAAGTAGATCTCAGTCATCAGATCGTCTGAAGTAAATCTCCAGCGTCGGATCATCTGAAATGAATCTGGACCATCTGATCCAGAAGGGACGTGGCATGAATGTGTGGAATCTGGATAAAGTACCGAAGTAATTCATATCCGTTAGATTAAGAAGGGACGTGGCATGAATCTGTGGACTCCAGGTAAAGTCCCAAAGTAATTCATAGTCGTCAGATATAGAGGAGATGTGGCGTAAATCTGTGAACTCCGGGTAAAGACCCAAAGAAATCCTCGATCGTCAGATCCAGAGGACAGGTGGCACAAATCTATGGACTCTAGGTAAAGACCCAAAGTAATCCTTGATCATCAGATCAAGTGGACACGCATCAATGAATTATAGCCTTCGGATAAAAGCCATTGGGAAAAAGGGTGAAGTTTGAGATTTGAGATCTCAGAAGTCCGGAGACCCAAAGGAGATCTCAACCATTTATCGAGAAGAGGGCCACAAGACCATTGATCTAGTTGAAAGGTCAAACACCCGAAGTAGAAGCAGGATCGTTGATTTAGGAGAACAGGTGTCCATAGATTGTCAACTCCGGAAGATTGATGTACGGAGGAAAGCAGGGTTTGAGATTTGAAAATTCCAAAGTCCAGAATCATGAAGGAGATCACATCTATTGATTTAGGATGGGAAAATTTGGTCCATGGATTTGAAAAGGACAGATCTGAACCGTCAGTTCAGACAGTACCGTCAAGATCGAGAGATCGACGGTTCCGTAGCATTGTAGGGATCGGAGGTGCATGAACTTTAAAAAGTTGAGGGCGGGCTGCAATCCAAACCCTGGTTTCGGAGAAAGGACATGTGGAGGCTCGAGGAGAATTACAGGCTAAAAAATAGTTTGGTTTCAAACCGCCTTTGGCTGTACCCTCAATTTTGTGTTTGTGCAAGGTCATCTCCCAAGGTCACATCCAAGGAGGGGCCAAGAGAAAAGGGGCTAACGCCAACTCCGAGACTTCGCTAAAGTGTGAAGGATAAGGTCGCGGGTATCATAAGACCTGTACCAGAAGCCGGAAGGGACTTTGTTTGATTAAGAGGTAAGACTATCAAGGTCTCTAAGTCTTGTTTGACTTAGAGAATTAGAGAACCTTGAACGAAGGGTCAGGCTGAGTCCCAGACTTTCCAAATTAGGAATCGTAGAGGGAAAGGATCTGTTCCTGTAAGGAGGACAATTTTTTTTTTTTTTCACCCCATTGTGGGTGTGTTACAAGTACCTTGGGGAAAATGGAGAGCTGGCTTGCAATTGTTGGATCAGATGCAATATTTTAGGATCATGTAGCCATTATTGGAACACAACTTGGAGCCAATCTGGTACAATGAAGGAGACAGAGAAAAGGGACCCTTCATCTTCATATTTCTGAGAAAGAGTGTCAACAACCACATTTTCTTTGCCTTTCTTGTAAATGATCTCATAATCATAACCAAAGAGCTTAGTTACACATTTTTGTTTCTTTGGGGAGGAAGGTCGTTGCTCCAGAAAATACTTGTGGCTTTGATGACCTGTCTTAATTTGTAAGTGTAAGTTTTAAACCTGTGAATTAAAGCAATGCATATAGATTGTTAAGAAAAATAGAATTTAATCAATGGCTCATACACAAAGTACACAAAGATTTTATACTGGAAACGCTCAACCGGGAAAACCTTTCTTATATTCATTATATCGAATTTCACCATTCACCATACAATATATATATATACAATGTTTTTAGGTATTCAGTAGATACCAAAACCCTAATCCCTTAATCCGGGATTAATTTACAAAACCACTAAAAATAGCAAAATCCATAGACGCAGTTGTCATAACTGACATGCCCACACACACACATGCAAAGAATATAACACGTACCCAACATTCTCCCACTTGTTGTTTTCTTTGCATCGAGGGGTCCAGGGGGTTATATAGTCAACAATCCAGGGGAACAATGCCCATTGTTACTCTACACTAGGAGAAGTTTTAAGTCCTCATAGACTTTGTCAATGAATATGCAACATTCTTCAAAGTGTCAACCTTTTCCAGAAACACCTTCTTTTCCTCAACCATGTCTCTCACAAAATGATACTGAACATCAATATGATTTGTCCTCGAATGATAAGTTGGGTTATTTTCCAGGAAGATTGTACTCTGACTGTCACAATCTAATCTCATTGCTTGTTGTACCAACCCAATACCTGAACATAATCTTTGTAACCGTACTGCTTCCTTGCTTGCATGAGTGGTTGCCATGTATTCAAATTCTGTAGTTGAGAATGCCACTACAGCCTGTCTTTTTCTCATCCAATTGATTTCTCCTTCAAATAGGTTAAACACATACCCACTTGTAGATCTTATGTGATCCACATCTCCAGCCTAGTCTGCATCAAAAAATCCATGTATGTCTAGCACTCTGTCCAATCCCAGTCTTCATTGGTATCACAATCCATAACTGGTAGTGCCACAAAGATACCTGAAGACCCTCTTTACTACTGTCCAATGCTCCTTCCTTGGTTTTGACATATACCTACTCAAAACTCCCACTGCATGTGCAATGTCCGGTCTAGTACAGACCATTGCATACATCAAACTGCCAACTGCACTAGCATACGAAACATGGGACATGTCTTCTTCTTCCTATGTCTTGGGACACTGATCTACATATAAATTTACACCTATAGGAATAGGAACCTTGACCGGTTTACTTCCATGCATATTAAACCTCTACAATACCGTCTCAACATATTTTCTCTGATTCAACCAGAGTTTCATGTTTGCACGATCTCTTTTAGTCTCCATTCCCAGAATGAAGTTAGCAGCACCAAGATCCTTCATGTCAAATTTGGAGGATAGCTGTGATTTCACCTCCTTGATAACATCCATGTTATTTCCTACCAACAACATGTCATCAACATACAACACTACATAAATGAAGTGATTACCAACCCGCTTGGAATATACACAGTGATTATCCCTGCTTCTTACAAATCCCAATCCAAGGATGTATGTGTCAAACTTTTGGTACCACATCCTAGGTGATTGCTTTAGACCATATAGTGACTTCTTTAGCTTACATACCAACTCTTTCTTTCCCTTCACTACAAAGCCTTATGGCTGCTCCATGTAGATTTCTTCTTCTAGATCCCCATGTAGAAATGTTGTCTTCACATCCATCTGTTCCACTTCAAGATCAAAATAAGCAGCAATAGATAAAAGAAATCTAATAGAAGTAACTTGGCAACAGGAGAAAAAATCTCACCAAAGTCAATTCTCTCTACCTAGGAATAACCTTTTGCTACTAACCGAGCTTTGTATTTCTCCACTTTACCTTGTGCATTAAACTTCTTCTTAAACAACCATTTTCTACCAACAAATTTTCTTCTAGATGGCAACTCAACTATATCCCATGCCTCATTCTTATCCAAGGCATCCATTTCTTCAACCATGGCCTTCTTCCAGAGTTTACTATTCTCTGAATTCACTGCTTCCCTGACAGTTTTGGGATCATCATCAGTAATAGATAAAGAAAAATTGGAACGAAAATCAGGTGGACTATACCTTTCTGGTTTCCTTTTATCTCTCACTGATCTCCTCAATAATGGGGTATGAGGTTCTTCTTCTTCTTCTTCTTCTTCTGCTTCCTCTTCTTCAGATGATTCAGATTTTGCATCATCCAACTCAAGCTCTATTTTCTTAGGTTCATCTTGCGTTGGTAGGAGTTCCTATTTGGACACATCTTTACCTCTCTGAAAACAACATCTCAACTGTAAATAGTCTTCTTCGTTTCTGGGTTCCAAAGCTTATAACCTTTCACACCATCTTTATAGCCAATAACGATACACTTTTCAGCCTTTTTATCCAGCGTACTCCTATTTTACTTTGGAACATGTACATAATCATCACAACTAAACACTCTAAGATGTTGAAGAGAGGGTTTCTTTCCAGACCATACCTCATGTGGAGTTTTATCATCCAACGCTGATGAAGGTGATCGATTGACCAGGTAACATATTGTACCCACTGCCTCTACCCTGAATTCTTGTCCTAACCCGACACCACTGAGCATGCTCCTTTCTTTTTCCATCAGTGTCATGTTCATCCTTTTTGCAACTCCATTCTGCTGAGGAGTGTATGGAGTAGTCTTCTTCCTTGCTATACCACACTTCTTATAGAATTCTTCGAATTCATTTCCGCAGAATTATCCACCATTATCTATTCTCAATACCTTTATTTTATTCTCTGTCTAATTTTCTACCAGAGCCTTAAACTCTTTAAATTTATCAAATACCTCATATTTCTTTCTAAGAAAATAAATCCATGTATTCCTTGAAAAATCATCTATGAATGAAACATAATACACAGATTTACCTAGGGATGGAATAGGGACAGGTCCAAACACATCACTGTGTATCAAGCCTAAGATCCCCTTTGCTCTTGTAGCACCAGATGGGAATCTTACTCGTTTATGTTTACCATATATGCAATGTTCACATAAATCAAAATCTAGAGTGTAATTAGACATACCTTCAAGCATACCTTTACTGTGTAGTGTTCGAAGGCCCTTTTCTCCAATATGTCCCAGTCTTTGATGCCACAGCATGGTCTTGTTTCCAGGGACAATATTGGTCTTGTCTTCTTTATTTCTCTGTTCATGGACAACATAACTATTACACCCATTAGTATAAGTGTTTCCCAGTAACTTGTATAGAGTTCCACACCGAACTCTCCTCGTCAACACCATTGCTCCTCGTACCATCTTGCAAGTGTTCTTTCCAAATACAATATCCACTCCTGCATCATCCATCTTGCTTACAGATATTAGGCTCCTGGATAGTTTTGGAATGTGCAGAACCCCAGGGAGAGTTCTAATCCTTCCATCTTTTAGAATCAACTTAACCCTTCCACGTCCCAAGATTTTTGCTGTCGAGTCATCTCCTAGGCATACATCAGCACCATCGTATTTTTCATATTCAAAGAACCACTCCATGTGAGAAGTCATATGGTATGACACACCTGAGTCGATCAACCATACATCACGGTCTTCATGTGTACTTGTAGATGCCAGGTAAACATCACCTCCTTCTTCAGTGGAGGTTTTCGCCTATGTGGAAGAGGTACTATCATATCCCTTTGGTTTATCAACCTTCTTAGACTTGCAATCTTTCTTATAATGCCCTGTTTTACCACACTTCTAGAATTTCCTCAAAGATTTTCCTGCAGACTTAGATCTACCTGTAGATTTAGATCTCCCCCCTGAAGGTTTACCAGGATTCTTGTCTTGGGTACGACCTCTTATAAATGAAGCATCCGTGCTATGACTATCCATGTTTTTCCGCCTCATTTCTTCAAATAACAAGGATGAAATTACATCCTCATACTTCAATGTAGATTGAGTGGTACTACCAATTGCTACAATGATATTATCCCAAGAGTTTGGCAAAGAACATAACAAAGTAATACGCTTATCCTCTTCTGCAATCGTAATATTAACATAGACAATTTGACTTACCAGAGTATTAAAGGCATTTAGATGTTCTATCACAGAATCTCCATCTTCCATCCTAAGATGATACAACTTCTTTTGAAGAAACAACTTGTTTACTAGGGACTTTGATTGATACAAATTCCCCAACTTATCCCATAGCTCCTTGGCTGTATATTCTCCTAAGACATTCAACAAAACCGAATCTGCCAGGTAGAGTCGAATAGTACTCCTTGGTCTTCTTTCCAACTTCTCCCAATCTTCCTTCGACATACCTGTAGCTGGTGTACTAGTAGTTTGTGTACTAGTAGGTTGTGTACCAGTAGCCTGTGTTCTAGTAGACAGTGTACTAGTAGGATGTGTACCAGGATCCACAACGATCCATTGTTCTTTGTCTACAAGAAATTCCTCAATCTTCAGCTGCCATAGCTCAAAGTTTTTACTGTTGAACTTCTCTATCTCGATTCTAGATGAGATCTCCATTCCTCTTTCTATACTCAAATCTCCACTGCAAAAGCTCCCACTAAACCCAGGTTTATCACAGACTCAAGATAAACTTGATCTATCAAGACCGAGCCAAACCCTCAACAACAAAGACGTCCCTCTGAAGCCAAAAATGAGCTATGATACCACATGTAAGTTTTAAACCTGTGACATAAAGCAACGCATATAAATTCTTAAGAAAAACAGAATTTAATCAATGGCTCATACACAAAGTACACAAAATTTTTATACCGGAAACCCTCAACCGGGAAAACCTTTGTTATATTCATTATATCAAATTTCACCATTCACCATACTA
>ML781020.1:201687-214915 GCA_009831015.1 Picea engelmannii | reverse complement strand
TATATATATATATATATATATATAATGTTTTTAGGTATTCTGTAGTTACCAAAACCCTAATCCATTAATCCAGGATTAATTTACAAAACCGCTAAAAATAGCAAAATTTGCAGACGCAGTTGTCATATCTGACGCGCCCACATACACACATGCAAAGAATATAACACATACCCAACAAGGAGCATTGCCCCAGGATATAAGGGTGCTAGAGATCTACAACATGCATAATAGCCAACATTTCTTTTTCATAGATTGCTTGGCCCAAATGGCATTCTGACAATTGTTTGTTGGTAAAGGCCAAAGTTCTGGCTTCTTGCATAAGGATTGCTTCAATTCCTCTGCATGAGACATCACATTCCAGGACAAAGGTTTTTGTGAAATCAGGAAGGGCCAATACTGGAGTAGTACACATAGCCGCCTTCAAATCTTGAAAAGCCTGATCCATTGTGAGAGTCTAAGTGAAAGAATTATTTTTAAGGAGGGAAGTGAGAGGGGCCGCAATATTCCCATAATTCCAAACAAACTTGCGATAATATCTTGTTAAACCCAAAAAACCACGCAATATTTTGATAGTCTTTGGGTGACGCCAATCCTGCATTGCTTCAATCTTTTTTGGATCCACCCAGACACCAGCCTTGCCAACAATATGACCCAAGTACTTGACTTCTGAGGCACCAAAGGACATTTAGACTGTTTGAGGAAAAATTGGTGCTGAAGGAGTAGATGGAGAATTTGATCCACATGGTAAAAATGGGATTGCCAAGTTTACTATAGATGTGAATATCATCAAAGAAAACTAAGACAAAATGACAGAAGACATGATTCACGAGGCTTTGGAAGGTGGAGGGGGCATTACACAGGCCAAAGGGCATGAACAAAAACTCATAGTGACCCTCATGAGTTCTAAAGGCAGTCTTGGGTATGTCATCTTCTTGCATACGTATTTGGTGGTAGCTAGAATGCAGGTCAAGTTTAGTGAAGTATTGAGCACCACTCAACTCACCCAAGAGATCATCAATGAAAGGAATGGGAAACTTGTCCTTGATGGTGAGTTTATTGAGGGCACAAAATTTAGGACACATGCGCCAAATACCTTATTTCTTGAGTACCGTGACCACAGGGGAAGAATAAGGGTTGGTACTTGGGTGCATAACACCCGATTGGAGCAATTCTTGCACTATTTTCTCAATTTCATTCTTTTGGGAAATGAGATGATGATAATGGTGAACATTGGGAGGAACACTACCAAGAACAAGGGGATTGGAATGATCATTAACACCATGAGAAAGAAAAAGTCCCTGAGGGGTGGAAAAAACATCTTGATGTGTGGAAAGGATAGATTGGAGGTCAGGATGCACAAAGGGTGTCTCAATAGCTTAAATAGAATGGAGTTGAGCAATAATACCAGAGTGGCCTTTCTTGAGGAGATTTTCCATGTGATGGGAACTAACGATCTCAGGAGAACCAGTTGTGAGACCTTGGAATTGATACCTTTGTCCCTCCTATTGGAATTGCATGGTTAATTCCTTAAAATCCATAAGAATGGAACCCAAAGTGCCTAACCATTCAACACCTAGCAGAATGTCACAACCGCCCATGTCAATGGAAAGCATATGAGATTTCAGGTGGTAATTTCCAATTTGAAGATGAACATTTTCACAATGCCCACCACATTTCATGCACCCACCATTGGCTATCATAATTTGAAAATTATTAACAACACGAATATAGAAATTGGTTTCCTGGGCAATGCAATGATGAATAAAATTGTGGGTGCTACCACTGTAAACAAGGATGATGACCTTCCTGTGCTTAATATAGCCAATGATCTTGAGGGTTTGTGGGGTAGAGAAGCCAGTGAGGGCATGCAAGGAAATAAGTGGGTCAAATTCAAGTGGATCAACAGGCTCATGGGTAGCATCGGGAAGGGAGGGCTCGTCAACAAGGGGAACTGTCACATCATCTTCAGGA
Organism: Picea engelmannii; assembly: GCA_009831015.1. Classification (NCBI taxonomy): domain Eukaryota; kingdom Viridiplantae; phylum Streptophyta; class Pinopsida; order Pinales; family Pinaceae; genus Picea; species Picea engelmannii. Next base: position 212,944 of record ML781020.1, on the reverse strand, counting down.
ACATCTTCATAAATGGCCATAAAACGTTTTTGTTCCTTACACTTGTTCCCTAGAAAATATTTTTCATCACAATTATAACAAAGACCCTTTAGTTGGCATTCAACCATTTCAACCCTAGTTAGTTTCTAGACCTTGAGGGGAGTGACAGGGGGGTTAGGATTAGTGGGTCGAGGGAGAGGAACAAAAGAGGGTTTTTTGTTCTGGGAAAAAACAACTTGTTCAACCTATTTTGCATGTGTAGTAGCTTCCAACCAAGTCTGAGGGTGAGCCATTAGAACCTAGGATCAAATTTCATCCTTGAGGCCACTAATTAGGCATTCACAAAAGAACACATTTGACATGCCCTTTGTTCGAAAGGCCAAATTATCAAAAGTAGTGATAAAGTATTACACCATGCCTGACTGTTTCAACTTGGTCAAATGACCGAGATAGTGGTTATCAGTATCAAAGTGAGCATAGAGCTCTGCAACAAACTAGGTCTAGGGAATATATCCCTGACGTGAATTTTTATGCCATTGCCACCATTTCTAGCGTTCAGGATGTAGATAGAGAACAACATAGCAAAGTTTTTCCAACTCGTCAATAATACCATGCAGAGAAAAATAATGTTCCATTTTAGTGACCCAACCCGTAGGATCAGAGCCATCAAATTTATTAACCTCTACGTGAGGAAGATGGGGTTCATGATGAAGGGAGTTGTATTGAAAATGTAGAGACTAAGAGGAATCAAGAACATCGGGTTGGTCTGATGAGGGAGGACCCGTAGGGTGGTTCAACAATTGATTGATAACAGACTGGAGGGTGGTAAATTGGGTCGTGAATTTAGATTCCATGGTGTTAAATTTGTGCTCTACTTTTTCAATGCGAGAATTGGTAGAGCCAATCTCAGATGTCATTTGTTCGATGGAGGCATGGGCTTGATTGATGGAAGCTTGGATTTTTTGGTTGTGAGTGGTGGCCATTTGGAAAGGGGAAGTGCGGGTAAGGAAAAATGGGTGGGTGGGACCATAAAAAAGGACTTATAAGTGATAGGTACCACGACGATCAATGCGAGAAGGGAAATATAATGGAATAGGTGGAAAAATAGGGAAACGAGGAAGGGTTCGGGTCTACTGAAACAAAAATGATTAAAATGAAGGGTATGGCTATGATCAGGGAGAAAAGGGGAATGCAATGGAATAGGTCTCAAATAAGTGTGTTGGCGAGAACACTATACTCTTTTTTTTTTAACACCTGCAGAGTTATACTCCGGCCCGAAGAATACTTCATAACGAAATGCCCAAATGCTTAACAGGAAGAAATGTGTAGTAATTCTGCAACTCGAATGCAGAAGACACAATTGTGCAACAATATATCTTATCTGTTATGTTTTTATTTCCGTCCCAAGGGTTAGGATATTCAAAGGTTCTACAAACAAGGGTTTTCCCTATGCTATAGATCTATGATATATTCACGAGGTCCAATAGTAGCACTCAACCCAATATCTCAGGGAAACAACTAAGGAGGCTAGACCGTGCCCTTAGCCGTACTACCTGACTACCTAGGTACTAGAGAGTATCTTCCCAAGTTCTATTCTCAGTGGAACTATAGAATTCAGGCGGCCGATCGGTTTATCTATGGAGGGCTTCAGGAGATCTAGGTCGATCCATATACATGTGTTGTCTGATGCGCTACCACTAGAAGGGGTACCAACATGGGTTACAAGGGTGGCCAGTAAATGTGCACTTAAGTACCACTTGTATTTCCTGCATGTATGAATCCTCGATTGTAGGTTTATGTGCGTAACGACAGATCTATGTAGCTTTAAGACGTCGGAATACGTCTCTACCTTGAAAAAATTAACCCACAATTTTCTACCGAGGAAGGTGCTTTGCTACCACTTGTAGTATTCTAGATATAAAATAGTATGCAAAACATAAATAATTAGCTATAAATGGCAGAGAAACAATGATATAACCATAATAATACCAAAATAATACCAAAATAACACCAAAAAGAGCACTTTGATTACTGAGAACAATGTTCACTTGCCTCGTGTCCAACTGAATTACAAAAGTTACAATATGTACTCTTCAAAACTGTCTAATATTTTTGCATCAGGAGGAAATGATGGGGATCATGCCCATGTGTTTTGAAAATCTCAGTGCATGGTCCTCTTGGGGCCAAAGGGTTTTTCATACCCACTTCAATATACTCTGAAAATAATGGACACTCATTCTTGTGATGACCTTCTATCCTGCACATTGTACACCAAACATCTTCTCTTTTCTCCTTTCTTTTGTTTTAATTTAAATGGAATGTTAAGTTCTTCAAATCTTGCTTCAACTCTTCCAAAACTGGATTTGTATGCTTGTATTGGTTTTCCTCTAGCTGTAAGGCTGCTTATAAGGCCTCACCCTGGATTTTGAATTTTTGTTGTCTCAAAGGATGCTTCAAGTGCGGAAACAAAGAATTAACAAACAAATTCCTATGTTGGGTATCGGTAATAGTGTATTTTAACTTAACTTTTAACCTCTTGAATTTCTGATCCACTTCCCAGACTGATTCTCCTTGTTTCTGCTTGATCTCTATCATTTCATTCATAAACTTGTCTTCTGAGTTGGGCATATGAAATTCATTTATTAACTTCCTCTTCACATCTACTATAGTTGTAGGTGTTCCTGTTGGGTTACTCCTGTTGGGTTATTTGTTGAGAGACCCATGTACCAATCTAATGCGTGGTCTCGAAAAGTGATTGTTAATTGCACAACATTTTTAACCTTGTACCATAATCTTCTTTGCTGCCCATATATTCTCATAGATGAAAAAATGTTTTGCTGGGTGATCTGACCCATCCCCTCTGAACTCTGGTAACTTGATGGTTGGATCTTGTCCTTCCATTGTGAAATTTGTTGAACTACCACCTCTGCATAGTGTAGAAAATTGACTACTACTTGTTGAATTTTCACTTCTGCTATTGGACCCATGTCCTGAAAAAAATCTTCTACCACCAATCACTTGCTGGTTAACTTATTTTTCTTCTTCAGTTATGTTAGTCACACATGGGGTTATGGGTTCCACACTAATTCAGATATGGAATGGAGAGCCTTCTTCTACGCTGGACCCATGGCCTTAGGTTTTCCTCTCATATGTGGCATGCAAGATATCTTCAATCCACCCTATGGCGTGAAGATCCTCTACCTCTTCCTCATTGTTTTCCAAGCCCTCTTGCTCCTCTACGACCCTCTTCTTATTATTCATCCTATACTAGTAGGGTTGTCCGCTGCACGTCACACCTGCACTTCTTATGATTTCCCTGGTTTGTTCATCATCCATCATGATGGGGTCCATTTCCTCGTTCTTTTGGCTACTCTCCATATCCTTTTCTATTTCTCAGATATTCCTTAGTGCTTCCCCCAACTCCCCCATGCACGTAGTGTGATCTAGTTGTCTGATTCCATGGTCATCACACCTTTATCATGTAGTAATATCTTGATTGACATGTAGAGTGTCTTGATGTACCTCCCTCTGGGCCCCCTCAAGAAATATTGCTCTGCAACAGTGTATGAATTCATTGTATCTACTGCAAACTTAGTGGTAAACCTCACAATAATGTTGTCTAACCAAAAATATACTACGTGCGTGAATTTATTATTAACTCTTTCTAGTCGCGTGATATTTTCAACAGTCCACACTACTAGCCTAATATGGTTAGTCAGATGGGTATCCTTCAACCTTAACAACCACTCATGTAATAAATTTGGAAAGAAAAAAAAATATGCTTCATACAAATCATTAAACACATACCTCTGCAGGTACTGGCATGATGTATACCTAGAACCCTTATTGTCTTTCTACGTGAACTCCAACTACTTTGTCTCTAACCATATTTCAATCTCTTGCTTCGTAGGATTCCATGGTCTGAACATCCCTTTCTACCACTACATCTTCTTTACCAAACCCCTTCCTGGCTCTCCTTTTGAGTTCTAGTCGACAACATAACCATTTTTGGACTTATGGGTTGACCCGGGTTCTATCTTAGTTCTCCAACAAAACCCTTATCACCATGGTCCCTTCTGGTAAACCAGAAGGCTACACTGTGCACATCCCAGTCTCACCTGAGATGGTTTATGGGGGACTGTAGGACGCAAATATCTACAATCATGGAAGGGATTGGGGGATGTTCTTTCTTACTTCTTCTTTATACTGAATCATGCATTCTATTATACTATTCATCATATCCATTCATTCATTCATTCAATTGCATATTTAATCTAATGCACATTGTAAATAAATCATCCATTCATCTATCTAACCATTCAATGATAATTGCAGAACCAATAACACATTAGCAAACATTGCACACATGGTTTTACTATGGTTCACCCCCCCGAGGCTACGTCCACAAAGATATTCTACTTCTTTATTCTTATTCATAAAAAAGGAAACTGTGCACATTACATCATAGTAAATAGTAGTGAGGAGGACCAATATCACACCAAGCTCCATATCTTGTGACCTAACCCTCAGCTACTTCGACCTCATACGAGCTCTATGGCTCTCAAAACAAACTTCCAATCCCAAAAAATCCAAAATAGGTTCTCCAAAACAGGTTTGTGGCACTAACTCTCTAACAATCAAGTATTAGATAATTATCCTCCTTCTAATATACCTCATACCCCTTATTTATATTACAAAAATTGGTTAGAAACCCTTACAATCCATCCCAAAACCCTAACCCTAACTAAGCTAGGTTTGTCCACATTTGCGTCGGATTTCCGCAAATCCTGTCACACATGCTACTTTTCCTCAAAATGTGGTGCACTATTCTACCTCTCTTTTTGTTCTTTTCTCCAAAACCTCCTGCTCCAACGCCAAGTATGCATTGGGTCTATCATGAGATCACCTTTCTTTGAAAGATGGCTCCCTTGAAATTCATGGCTATCAATGATAGCGAAAACTAAATACCCAGAGATATAAATTTTTTTGTCTTTCTTGAAGTTCGAGAATTGAGATGTCATTTCTATGGATATAATCTTTGGCCAATCAAAAACCCTTTTTTCTTGAATAGAGTAATACAAGATATACAAATCCAACCTGGGAATAGCAACAGTGGATTCCAACCCGATAATTCTAGCTAAGAACCATGCAATTTCTTTGTAGGGTTTCTTGAGTTGACTAACTTGTATTAAATATAAGTCCTCTGAATTTGTTGAGGGATCCGCCAAGCACTGTGGTAATATATCTCTGCCACCATTTTTATATTTGATAAAATTCTTGGCTTCCTCGACTTTAAATATTGTAGTTGGATTTGACAATTTAAGCATCTGATTGAAAGTAGGTGGCCCCAAAGAAATCACCGAGCACCCATTCATTTTGACAATCATTTGTACTTTCTCGAAGTTATCAGTACACCATATTACTAATTCCTTTGTGTCAACTGCTTCTAGAACACAACTTTCTTGGACTGTCCCAGACGTCCATGCGATATTAACATTCCTTTTTTCAGTAGCCCACAAGGGTGCGATCTAGTGGCTAGCGAACGTACTATTAAGGCATTTGTGTTGCTAAGCAGGTCACGAGTTCAAACCTCATCTTATCTGGAGGCTAGGCTTGCAGGCGGTGTAGTTCTCCCTAGGGGTTATAAGGCAGTCGTCAAGGATTCGACCCCGTGTCACACGATAGCCAGATACCCCCATCGTTATTGATTCTCCTAGATACAAAAAAAATAAAAAAATAAATCCTTTCTTCTGCTGGTAATGAAGAATATTTCCTATAAACTTTGGACCAGTGATTTTCTGAATTTTCTCGTGCAAATGTATTCAACATGTTGCCGAAAAATCTTTCTCTTCTTTTTGCCATCCTCTTTTGCTATTATCGTAACATGCAAAGGACTTCAATGATCATGGAATAATATTTTCCCTCTTTAATTTAATATTGGAGATTTTGTTTCAAGGGAGAAGTTGGATGAATCAAATTCGAAATGATTAGGGTAATATCGATGAACTCACTACATTAATAACGGTCTTGATATATTAACTTTGCATGAACCATGCATTAAATATTTATTTTATTAACTTGACATGGGAAAAATCTTTCGGTGGAGCAGAAGAATGGATATTACAATTTTGCAAAAATCTAATCTCCACTTCCGAGGTTATAGTGAGTAATCTTGAAAAAGTTTATAAGTACCAATTATCGTGCGGACGGAGGAATGATCATATCTTGAAGGAAACATGGAAACTCTGCTTGTGCGGTAAAACTTGAAAAATAACTAAGTGTAAGACATAACACGACGGACAAAGAAATATGTGGGGCAATACAATTTTAAGAAAATTTCGTTTCTGCAACTAAAAAATGAGACTAATTATGGAAATGGGAGGACAGAGAAATACTTTAAAAAAAAATGAAAAGAGATTTGACCTCTTGCGATTCCGCCGCTTTGAAGGCAAAATAAGTACTTTGAGATCTGGAAATTTTCTAAGTATGGTACATTGGGATAGAAAAATAGATGTTATGGGAGAAATTTAAGACCAACAATAAGCTACCGAAAATGAACTAGCATAATATTTTTTATTTTATGTGTATTCGACGTAGTAATGTTCCTTAGTTATGCTTGGGGGACATTACATTCCCATTTCACGAGCTTTTAGAAAAATGGTATCTCGTTTTTTTTTTTTTAAATCTTGATGATAGGGCTAGGCCTTAATTTTGATGTTCACAGACTATTAGACTCAATAAACTACTATATTGTTGTTGGTATGGTTTCGCAACAAAATCAATTTAATATTTTCTTCTATTAATATGAAAAAGGTCACTAGATAGGTCAAAGTATTTGTTATAATAGTAAATTTTCTAACCTTTTAATTCATCAAATTAGGGCAATTTAGGAATGCTTTTCTTAAAAAATTAACCACATAAATAAAAATTTTAAACAAAACAAGTAATTTCTTTTCTTTTTTAAAAGTCCGATATACCAATGTTAATCTCGGTAAATGTTAATCATCACCATCATCATCAAAATAATATATTGCAACAAAATTCAAAAGACAAGTATATAATGTTGCAGTTCACATGTTATCCTCAACTCATTTGACCCATTGTTGTTCTACTATTGCTAGTTTATTATGCATTTGCACATATACCAATTCATTTATTTACTTTAAGTAATATGCTTTTGTATGTAGGAGTAAGTTAATAAATAAACAATTTGGCAATTGGGTCTAGCTGGTGTAGTTGTAGGATGGAGTGTTATCGTCGACATCCAGGTTATATTATTGTTTATGACATGTTGAGCTCATTATGAGTAAATTGTTGAAACAACCTCCAGTAAATTGTTGAAACAACCTAGAGCCATCCCTGGAAAATAAATTCCCTTTATTTTAAGCAATTTAAATAAAAGCATCTAGAGAGATCAAATCTCTCGAGGTGCAAACCTCTTTTAGAGTGCAAAACTTAACAAAATATTTGCACATGGAGAGATTTGATCCCTCTGCGCTTGATAGATACAGGGTTAAGCTGGATCTAAGGTGGTTTAAAAACATAAAAACCTTAAAATCTTACCAATTATTTTTATCTATTTAATAAATATTATTTAACAAATTAATTAAAAATTATAATTTTATAAATTAATATTTCCACTTTATCAGTGGATTCAATAATGGATGTTGGAGATAGCAAATTAACATATTAATAATATGCATATTTGATCCAGATATATCTGGATTGTATAGGGAACAAAATAAAATACACACAAAACGATAGCAGAGAGCACAGTGATACAATGAAAACCTAAATTTCTATTGATGAATAAAATATCGAAATACTGTAGAACACAAACTGGCTAGAATGGTGGTAGCTCATCTCTGAAGGGAGAGAGATGGCGGCTACGCTCATTCACAACAAGCTAATACAAGAGGTCGAAAATATGGTCTTTCAACATAAAGCAAGAACCCTAAAGGTCCAAAACCCTCAACCTAGGAGGCAAAGTGCCAAAAGGTATTTTTCTAAAAATAAAGCCAAAAGGTATTTTTGGACATTAGTTTTTACATCAATTTCCTAGAAGTGTCACTTTTGCATATGAGGTCCATTTGGTGTAGATAGTAGCTCATTGGAAATATGTAACTAAGGACTACAATAAAATAATATGGCCTGGCTTTTCCGATGGCAAAGCCAAGCCAAAATCGCTTGTCTAAAAAACTTGTTAAGGATTTCAAAATGGACCCAAAAGTTTAAGACCTAGAAAATCATAACAAAACTATCGAGATGGAAAATCGTGTTGAGTTAATGGAAGAAGTGGGTAGTCACCCATATCCACTTGGATCAATATCATTATTTTATTATTATTCAACATTAATAACAATGATGTTATTTTATTAATGCATTAGTAGACAACAAGTGGATTGTATGAATATCACTACTCCTTAATTTCCAAAAGCACCCTCTCATGTGAATCTATATATTAATACATATGTAATAACATGTATGTGAACTCATTAATACATCTATTATTGAATATTTTTATTGAACATGAATAATTATAAAATATTATTTGAAATATGAATTAAAAAAGATGATGAGATTGTATTAATGTGAATTCAAAGTGAGTTGATTTATTCTTATAAACTTCGTCTACTAATATAAATCTAAATTTATTTATTAAAAAACTCATTTATATTGTTTTTTACTCTAAAACCAACTTATATTTATTTTTTATTTATTTTTAAATCTAAATATATCGTTATTATTATTAGTTTGTATGTGACAACATTTCCTCTATACTAAAATATAAAAAGTTTCTTCACATAATTATTTTTTTAAATAAATAAATTACAAAAATATATATATAACCAACTTTCTATTTTATAACTTTTAAATACTTTCAATACACCTTTTGAATTTACAATAAGGTTTGATTTCTTTCACTTATTGAGAAATAAAAAAAATTCTTGGGACATTAAAACATTCAAAAGAATGATTTCTTGACGCATCAAAACATTCAAAAGAATAGGCCACTTACACTCAAAGTGTGTAAAGACTTTAATAATCATCTTGGTCAAGGTTTCCAACCATATATAAACCTTAAAAACATCTCCACCATGAATACACAATATATACATTGTTGTCAAACCTTTCAATGATATCTCATCTGAACTCTAGATCATTTATTATAGAGATAGTGATTGCAAGTGTCTTTTACCCACATGATGTCCTTGGTCGTATGGTTGTTATAAGTTGTGGTCCCTCTATTATTGGTACTGATTTATGTGATGTTTGTAATTTTAACTTATTATTAAAATTTTATAATTTATAATAAGGTTTATTTGATTTGAATATTATTATCATTATAGGTTAAGTATTATTGTCTCGTTTTAATAAAAAGTATGGATATAATTATGTTTTATGGTTTTTTTAAGTATGAATATAATTATGATTACTTAGATATGTTATTTATTTTTTCATTAAAAAAAATGAAATATTAAAAATAAAATAATTTTTTTAAATAGTAAGAATTATATTTTTATTTATGATTTTTATATTAACTTAAAACACATTAAATTTATATTTTTATGTTGTTGTTTTTTTCATATATATAGAATTTTTGAGTTATTATTTATTAAAAACATATAAAGATTCATTTAGTAACATAAGGTTCTTTAATGTATTTGATAAAGTTGTATTATTATGAAGTGATAAATTCTTAATGTGCATCACTATATAGATAGCATTCCAAAGTCGTTGTATATAGTTCCTTTCATTAGATTTGCACATAGTGTAAATGTTAGATTTTTGAAATTTTCTCCAAAACATTAGGATGCACACAATTAACATATTCAACGATATGTTTGTATAGGAACAAGAGGAAGGGTGCATTTAATGTGGGGATGTACTACAACAATTATGACAACAATTTACCTAGGTTCTTGTGAACAATGGAGTGTGAGGGAAGCACAATTATGTAGGGGAATAGAGGGCACACACTAATATTAGTATATTTCCATTTTTTTCACTATTAGGTAAACCCAATTCATTGTTGTTTTGAATTTAGCAAGTTCCAATTTCAATTTAGTTTTTTTTATTTCAGTCTAGTCTTGTAAATTACATGCATAATCTATTCTTACATAAGGGCACATATCCCTTGGTAGTTAGGGCACTTACATGACAAATTGAATGAGGATGCAGATCCCATGAAGGAGTGTGCATGCACATATGCCATAGTCATCTTTTAGTTGAGGCACACAAACTCTGCCATTGGTGTTCAAGTAGAAGGGCACATTGGTTGTATTGATTAGGGTTAGGGTTTGAATTTGTCAATTGGGGAGCACTTCATGCTTGAGTCCAAATACATTGTATCTTTCCTTTTTTATTATTCTACAAAAGGGATGAAGGGCACACCACTGTGTTGGTTAGCAAGTTGGAGATTTGAGACTTTTGTACCGTGATTTTATTTCTTTCAATTAATTGAATACAAATGTTGTTTTAAGACTTCTAATATGTGTGTTTGTTGTTCATATTATCAACAACATGTGTTTGAAGGTTAATGCACTCTATAGCTATTGTTTTCATCAGTGTTATAGTTTAAGCTATCTAGGATTTAGATTAAAATTTATGAATGCAAAATCTGATGATCATGGTCTCATTTTTGACATGTAATGCCCCATAACCTCTATAGTACTAGCACATTGTAACATAGATTTTTGTAATGTCCCCACTTTGGGCCATCATCATAGGGCAGAGATTTATGATGACCAGAGTAGCCAGATGGATGTTATAGCGAATACAGGGGTATTTGAGAGGCATTGTGGGGTCCAGTTGGCATTTATCATCATATTCCATCATCATGAGCCATTCCGCATAGGTTGGCTTTGGTTTCGTTCCATTCTGACGATTTCCATGATTCTGACTATTTTGAGCTATAAGTTAATTAAAATCACTGAAGAGGGCATTTTGGGCACATTACTTGGAGGAACCTCTCAGTGTAATAGCTCATTGGAATCGGGAGGAGTAGCACTATAGGATGGGATGGCTAGAAGTGACTTTCAGTGGCTAGGGAAGCCACAAGGAGAGATAAGGAGCTTTTCAAAGGTAAAAAGGTTAATTAATTAATTAAAGTGATTTAATTAATTAATTAAATGTTAATAAAATGAAAGTCACTTTAGAGGGACAAGGTGAGCCAAAAAGTATAAAGGAAAGGCAAGGGCCTCTTCTCATTCATTCATGTATGATCTTATTTTGATTTCTGGCTTCTAGCTAGTGAGCCCAATATTGGGGGTTTTGA
>ML781020.1:169596-186992 GCA_009831015.1 Picea engelmannii | reverse complement strand
TACATATAGGAGCCAGCGGCATCCAAAACCCTAACCCAATGACCTGGATTAGTCCAAAACCCTAATTCCTTAACCGGAAATAGAAAACCATCGGCAAAAACCATGTGCCGAAAACCACCTAATATCATGTGGTCCCAGAAATACGTCGTCCCGGAAATATGTCGGCCCGGCGATAATATGTCGGCCCGAAACCGGCGAAAATATGTCGGCCCAAATATTTTTTTTCGGTGGCTCCGCCCCCCTGCGCGCCCAGCACAGGCGCTCAGACACTACTACTCGTGCAAAGAATATAACACATACCCAACATCTAGAACTTCAAAGGGTCCACAATACCAAGGTGACAACTTGGCACAAGCTCCCATCCTTAGGGAACTCTTCTTGGGCCTAACTCTGAGATATACGTGGTCTCCCGTCTTGAATTCTCTTGGAGTTCTTTTTCGGTCGGCGTAACTTTTCTGTCTATTCTGAGTGAGCTTTAGATTTTGTTTTATCTAAGTCACTTGTTGTTCCATTTCTTTCAACATGTCGGGTCCAATAGTTTTTCTGTTTACGGGATTACTCCAACTGACTGGAGTGTTTCACGGTCTACCATAGAGGACTTCGAAAGGGCTCATCTTTAGGGATTCTTGGTAGCCATTGTTGTAGGCGAATTCCACCAATGGCAGGATATCTTCCCACTTTTTGGGTTGATGCATTACATGCATCCTTAGCATGTTTTATAATATTTGGTTCACTCTTTTCGTCTGTCCATCGGTTTGAGGATGATAGGCTGTGCTAAACAGTAATTTGGTCTCCAGACCAACCATCAAGGATTTCCAAAAGTTGGAAGTAAATTTCGTGTCTCTGTCAGACACGATCTCTTTAGGCATACCATGTAGTATGAATATCTCCTTCATGAATATGTTGGCGACGTCTATTGCCTTGCAAGTTGACTTGATGGGGATAAAATGAACGGACTTGCTCAATTTATCCACCACTACCATGATGGCGTCATTCTGTTTAGTCGATGTTGGTAATGAAATAATCCTATTGGTGATGAAATCCATGGAGATGGTCTCCCATTTCCATTCCGGGTTTGGTAGAGGTTGTAATAATCCTATTAGGTGTCAGTGTTCTACTTTAACCTATTGGCATTCTATGCATTTGGCTAAGTACTCAGCTATGTCTTTCTTCAATTTAGGCTAATAGAATTGTTTCCTGGTGGCTGTGATCATCTTCTGATATCCTGGATGACCAATATATGGTCTTTTATGTAGTTCATCCATTCTTCAAGTCATCACAATCTAGAATATACAATCTGTTTTTGTAAGTTATCAGACCTCCATCTATCCTCCGGTAGCTTTCATACTTTATCCCTGTGGGTTCTTGTTCTAGGTACAAGGTCACGGTCTGGAAGAATGTGTTTGTTTCTTGTGCATTCCTGACTCTTTCCTTGATATTCGTCTCGCAGGTGCTCACCGCTGTTAGGTGAATTGTTTTCATACTTTTGCTAAGGGCATCGACCACCTTATTTTCCTTTCCCTTGATATGTTTGATTTTGAAATCAAACTCACTAAGAAGGGCCATCCACCTAGCTTGTCCAACATTGAGTTTTGGTTGGTCAAATAGATATCGCAATCCACAATGGTCTGTCATAAGTACAAATTTCCTTCCCAGGAGGTAATGCCTCCACATTTTTAAGGCGTGCACTATGGCGGCCAATTCTAGATCATGGGTCAGATAGTTGATTTTGTGCTCATTCAATTTTCAGGATTCATAGCAGACTACACTTCCTCCTTACATAAGGACTCCTTTGAGCCCTTCCTTGCAGGTATCTATGCACATGAGGAAGTCAGCTTCGGGATCGGTGATCTTCAACATGGGTGCGTCGGTCAGTAGATATTTTAGGGATTGAAATATTTCTTCACATTCTTGTGTCCACGTGAATTTAGCTCCCTTCTTCTGGAGGGCGGTGATTAGACAACCAATCTTGGAGAATCCTTTTATAAATCTCCTATAGTATCCTGCTAAGCCTATAAAGGATTTGATATATGTAACGCCCTTTGGGGTAGGCCATTCCATGATAGACCTGATCTTGTCAGGGTCTACTACTACTCCTTCTTCATATATGACATGGCCCAAGTAATGTATTTGCTTTTGGAAAAAGTCGCACTTGCTAAATTTGGCATAGAGTTGATGTTCTCTTAGCACTTGAAGCACAAGTCTAAGATGTTCCTCATGTTCCTCTCTATTCTTAGAGTAATTAATATATCGTCAATAAAAACCAGTACAAATTTGTCTAGGAATTTGCTGAGCACATTGTTCATCAAGCACATGAAAGTGGTAGGGGCATTGGTTAATCCAAATGGTACTACCACAAACTCATAGTGACCATATCTCGTCTTGAAGGAAGTTTTGTGGATGTCTTCACCCTTGATTCGGACTTGATGGTATCCAGATCTCAAGTCAATCTTTGAGAAGATGGAAGCACCTCCCAATTGATCAAACAGGTCATCGATTATGGGTAAGGGATACTTGTTCTTTATGGTTACCTTATTGAGTTGTCTATAATCTATGCACAGTCGGAGGGTACCATATTTCTTCTTTACAAACAGAATTGGTGCTCCCCATGGAGACACGTTGGGCCAGATATAGCCTTTGTCCATCATTTCTTTTAGTTGTAATTTAAGCTCAACTAGCTCGGGTGCGCTCATCCTGTAGGGTGTCCTAGACACTGGCACCGCTCCTGGTGCAAGTTCTATCGAGAAGTCAATGTCCCTTCTCGGAGGTAGACCTGGTACCTCTTCTGGAAATACATCTCTATATTCTCTTAGTGTGGGGTGGTCTTCGAGGCTTGGTTTGTCATCTTCAACTGATTCCAACACCCGTATCGCATAAAGTGGACATCCCTTTCTGCAATACTTTCTCATTTGAAGGGTTGATATTCGTCTCACCGAGACAGGTTTTTGGATCCCTCGAAGGGTTATCCTTCTTCCTTCTTCACCTATACATTCTAAGGTTTTATGGTAATAGTCCAGTCTGGCTTTATATGTGGCTAGCCAGTCAATACCAATCAATAGGTCATATGATCCTAGGGGTAGTATGTTAAGGGTTGCTTGGGTGGGGAATTCACCCATTGTGAATTAGCAAGCTAGTATGACCTCCGCTACCTTTCTTTTGGTGCCAATGGCTAACTGTACCAACCATGGCTTGGCGTGTTTATGTGGCTGTAATTTACACTTATCAACAGCCTTAGGAGCTATATAACTCAAATTTGAACCAGGGTCAATTAGAATAGACACTAGATGGTTGGTGATCATACCTTCCATCTCCACCACTGAAGCTTGGTGGTCAACTTGTTTATTATCCAAGGCTGCATAGATTTGTGGCACACTCTTGGCCACATCATTGACGGTGGTAGCTTCTTGAACATTGTAAATTCTCTGATTGTTCTGATGTTGGTGCGGGCAATCCCTCAGTAGATTTTCTTCTCCACAACCCCAACATTTCAAGGGTTCTCTCTTTGGGTTATCAATCTTTCCTGGGGTAGATCTAGAAGGTTTATTTCCGCTATGGGAGGGAAAATTCTGCTGGTGTACAGTTCGGGTTGGGAAGCTCATCCTTGAGTCCTTTTTATTTTTAAATCTTGGGGATTTAAACCCCCTTTTCTGGAATCTCGAACTATTCTTTTGCTTCCAACCTTAGCGAGGTTCTGTCCGATTCCCTAGTTGTTCATAACAATATCTTGCCTTTCGGATAGTGTCTTCTAAGGTCTTTGGCTCGTCAAACTCAATCTTGTTTTGATAGTCCTTAGGTAGTCCACTGATGAATCATTGCACCTTTGCCTTTTCTGCTTTTATATAGGGTACGTACCTTAGCAACTCGAGGAATTTGCTGACATATTCCTCTATGGTGAGTTGCCCCAGCTTGACTTCATAGAATTCTTTAGTCTTTTTGTCAAAATACTTTTCCGACAGATACTTCTTCCTGAAATATTTCTCAAATCATTCCCAAGATAGGGCCTCTTCATGAATCCATTTTACATTCTTAAGGTCTTCCCACCAAATGGAGGCCTTTCCATTCAAGTTGAAGGTGGCTACTCAGGCCTTCAAGTTTTCTGAGAAGTCGTGGACTCTAAAATACTTCTTTAGTTCAAGCAGCCAGGCCTCCGCTTCCTCCCCCTTCTTTATTTCACCATCGAAAGAGGGTGGTTTGGCCTTCTTGAATTCTTCGAGATTATGACTTTTGGAATGCTTTTGCTTCTTCTTTTTTCTTCAGGAATAAGAACTAGTTCTGCTACTAGAAGATCCCTTCGAGTCACTAGTTTCTTTTCCAGAGGAATCGTCTGACGCTTGTCCCTTATCTTTGGGGTGGACCTTTCTCGAGGTTCTCTTCCTAGTGTGGCCACTTAAAAGACCACGTTTCTGTATCTCAGGTGGCCTTCGACTTTTCTTTGTCTGTCGTCGGTCCGCGTGACTGGTGTCAGGTCCATGCTGCAATTGTCTTTGTATTTCGGATAAACTCTGTAGCAAGATTGCATTAATTTCTGTTTGCTTCTCTTGCTCTTATATCAACCTCTCGTTGTTGGCCTTGCAGCTCTATAGTTCGACCATGAGGCTTCTCACAGTCTCAACTAGATCTGGAGGGGTCTCTACCGCTCTCCTTTCGTCAGACTCTTCGTCTCTATTGTGGGAGCCATCCCCCACTTCGTGGTGCGTCACCATTCTACACATCTACAATTTTCCCGCAGTTAATCATCCACTTGTGTGCAGGAAAAACACTTGTTGTTAGTCAATATTTATATTCATTTATAACCGGTGCATAATTCATTTTTTTTTTCAAATGCATACACACAATAGGAATTTTCATTCTTAACTCTGACTCTTGATAAAGGGGTTAGGATAGAGGGTTACTCCTTTTAAGAGTACTTCAAATGGAGTTTCTGCACAACTCGTTCATGAGCCCAAGCAGGCCAAGTGTTGTAACCATGCTCTGATACCAATTTGTCAGACACCCACTACGACAACCTAGATTTTTCATCCTTTTTCTTCGAGGGACATAATCCCCAAGACTTCTATGGGGCCTAGCGCAGACCCTCCCTTCCCTTATCCTCCTCCAAACGACCACAACCTGGCCTTAACACAAGCGCCTTTCTCAACTCGTGAGTTGGGAGTCAAGACTCTCGACTCCCCTTTCTCCAAACACCGATACCCGAGGTACGATACAGGTATGGCTCCCTCCTCACTAGTGCCTTAGAGAGCTACTCTTTCTTGCATAAGGTTTCTAGGTCCGGATCGCATGAATCCTTTAGACGGTTCTTGGGCAATCGTCCCTAATCTTAGTCGAGTCTCTGGGTAAAGGTTCGACACGGTTCCAAGGTTTATGGGGTAATCCCCGGGGAAGAGTACTCTTGAGGAGCCTTCCCGGAACATTACGAGAGTCGAGCAAACAAGACAATTCTCAGTGGAGCAAACTCATGCCCCAAACTTAATCCTTTGTACAAAAACTGACTATGGCATGTAAGTATGCACATGCATCCTTTATTTCCAGTCTAAAACACCAGGCAATAATTCTACATAGAAATTATTATGGGCATATAAACATAAGCATGTATTCATGATATTCAGTTCGAAATACAAGGTATAAAACACTTATCATATCTACCAGGCATGATGCAACTGCTAAGAGGGGTGCTCATTTCCACCCAATCGTAGGCTCAGTGACTCCAACCAGATTTACCACTAGCCACCCCTGAGCTAGACCACGATGCTTTGAGGTTTAGACTCCTACTTCCAGCTCAACATAAGTCAAGGATGAAGGTTACTCTCCTTCTCCTGATATTCATAACTCCCTGTGTTTCCAGGGTTTTCTCCAGTTCTCTTCCGCGATCCCCGTCACGCGCGCTCTTCTCCCCCTTACCACATTTCTTCTCCTGCCAATTTTTGTTTGCAAGGTTGCGTGTGGCGCGAATTTCTCCGTTCGTGGTCAGGTCTAAGGGCTGTTACGAATGGGCGGTTCACCCCCATCCCCTCATTAACTCTTGAGGAGCCTCCCCACCTACCAATCTGATGGGAAATCCATTCCAGGATCAGAGAGTTGCTTTAGTTTTTGAGCAAGTATAAACTAGTACGGTACTGGCTCAATGGAAGTTAGCGCAACCATTCCAAGTCCCTTCCACCACCTCTCATTAGCCATCATGGTCTCTTTTAGCACATCCCTCTCCCAGTAGTCATGCAACACATATTGATAACATAATTTACATTCATCGACCTTTTATGCAAAGGTTCGTCAAACCAAACATTCACATATTTGAGTTTGCCATAGTTCTTGGCCAATATAGTTATTTTTACAGACTGGGGGAAACAGGGTGTTACATTACCCCAAGCTTCATGTTGAACCCTTAATGCACTTGAAGTTTACCCCAAGATTCATGTTGGAGCCTTCACATGAGACCCTTACTCATGTTTACCTCAATTTTCATGTAACACTTGAAGTTTACTTCATGTGAGACTCTTACTAAAGTTTACCTCAAGATTTGTTTCTTGGATTCTAAGTTTAACTCAATATTCATGTTAGAAGATGATTAAACTTTACCCCAACATTCATGATAGATCCTTATTGAAGTTTATATCAATTTTCATGTTGAACCCTTGTTGCACATGAAGCTTACCCCAAGATTCACATCAAACCCTTATTTTGTCACTGCAATTTAAATTTACTCCCCTTCCTCTATTAATAGTTTACATTTAGTCCAAGATTCATATTAAATCATCATTTAAGTTTACCCAAAGATTCTATACTTCAAAATTACTTTAAGTTTATCCTAATCCTAAGTTTCATGTCTATCTCTTAAGTTTAAGAGCTAGACATGAAGTTTATCCTAATCCTAAATTTCATGTCTAGCTCTTAAATTTAAGTTTCATGTGATTTAAGTTTGCCTGAAATCACTACACTTGAAGTTTACCCCAAGCTTCATGTTGAACCCTTAATGCACTTGAAGTTTACCCCAAGATTCATGTTGGAGCCTTCACATGAGACCCTTACTCATGTTTACAGGAATTTTCATATAACAATTGAAGTTTACTTCATGTCAGATTCTTACTAAAGTTAACCTCAAGATTTGTTTGGTGGAACTCTAAGTTTAACTCAATATTCATGTTAACTTATCCCAACATTCATGTTAGATCCTTATTAAAGTTTATATCAATTTTCATGTTAAACCCTTGTTGCACATGAAACTTACCCCAAGATTAGCATCAAACCCTTATTTAGTCACTGCGATTTAAATTTACTCCCCTTCCTCTATTTTTTATGCTAAACCCTTGTTGCACATGAAACTTACCCCAAGATTCACATCAAACCCTTATTTAGTCACTCTAATTTAAATTTGCTCCCCTTCCTCTATTAGTAGTTTGCATTTAGTCCAAAGATTCATATTAAACCATCATTTAAATTTACCCAAAAATTATATACTTGAAATTTACTTTAACTTTATCTTAAATTTCATGTCTAGCTCTTACTAAGATTTATCCACTTTACATGTCTAACCTTTATAACACTTAAGATTTATCCCAACATTCATGTCCCAAATTTACTCTTTAAGATTCAACACTTAAAGCTTACCCCAAAGATTTATGCCTAACCTCAATGAAGTTTACGCCAAGATTCTATACAGGAGTTTATGCCAAGTTTGATGTTGAACTTTTCTTTGCAATTACTTGTCTTAACATTTCCTAACAAGATGAATCTCAGTTAGGAATGGATTGATGCAAAGTGAACCTCTTGCAACATAAATGAAGGAGTAGTTTTACCATAATAATAATTTCTGACATGAAAGCCTCTTTTGTACTTACGAGATGGGCAGTCGTTATCTTTCTCGCTGACATGCCACGTGGCTTTGGTTTTACGTAAATGGGTCTTGGTTCTCTTTCTTGATGACATAACACGTGGTTGTTGTGGGTTGCTTGCGCCGGCAGGACGCTTACAATGAGTAAATGCAAAGACAGTACAATCCCACCAAAACATTCAATAGGAAATCCAACTATATCCACACTTGCACTTCATGGCTAAAAAAAACATATATACCGAGATTCGATCCTATGACCTCGCAGCTGAGCGAATCATGCATTCTCCTTCCCAATAACAGAAAGAAAAGTTTGATTTTTTCATGGCATGACGAGATGCATCTCTGTGAACAGTATGCAAGTCAAGAATCGGGTAAATTTCATTGAAAAGAAATAATATACACGCCATGGCGGAGTCAGCCTGAGAAGCCCTACTTTGATTTCTAAGCTACCTGTTAACAATAAACAATAATAGAATAATCACTGTCAGTGATTTTGTTGAGTTAGGCCTTCTATCCCCGCCCGCAGCCCGAGTCAGACGCTAGATCCGTTCATCTCCACGTCTCTGTGCGTGGGGCCGGGGGCGGCTGCGGCTGCGGCGGTAGGGGACTGGATCCGCTTACCGGCGACGGCTTTGTAGGCGTCCTTGGTCCAATCCCAGAGATGCAGAACGATGTAGGTTCCGATTCCGCCGATCAAACCGTAGGCGATTGAGTAGGTGGTGGGCATCACGATGAGAGTAACGAACGCCGGAATGGCTTCCCGCATGTTCTCCCAGTCGATTTCCAAGACGGACTTCATCATGAGCACGCCGACGAGAATGAGCGGCGGGCCGACGGCCCACGGCGGGATGGAGGCCAAGAGCGGCGTGAAGAAGAATGCGAGCATGAAATAGCAGGACACCGTCAGAGCGGTGAGCCCCGTCCGACCCCCTTCGCGGATGCCCGTCGACGACTCGATGAACGTGGTCACCGGCGAAGTGCCGAGCAGAGAACCGATAATGATGGCAAAGGCGTCGCTCATGAAGGCAAAGTACTGCCCCTCGAAATCCCCCTTTTCATCGACGAATCCGGCGAATTTGGCCATGGAGTAGAGCGTCCCGGTGGTGTCCAGCAGATCTACGTAGAGAAACGTGATGAGGGCGACCCAGAGCTGCCCGCTGTGGAAATCCTTGAAGCTCAGGGCCCCGGCGGTGCCCGTGATCCGGTGCACGTCTACGACTTTCTTGAAATAATCATAGGCCTGGTTTCCTGATGCGGTGTCGTCGAAGTAAGTGACGTTGGTGTGGCGGAACCACGAGATGCCCGTCACGAACACGATGCCGTAGATCATAGCGCCCTTCACGTTGTGCACCAGGCAGTAAGCGATGATAACGAAGCCCACGATCCCAAGCCAGAACGTGGCGCTCTCCATCCGTCCCTTGAGGCAGAAGATGTTGCCTGACACGGTGCCTCCGGCGAGAAGCTCCGTTGTCCCATTGAGAAACGTCTGCACCGGCGCGAGCCCGACCATGTACTTGCTCGGGCAAGCGCCCAGCGTTACCAGCGTGGACGAGCTGTACTGGACGAGCCCGATGCCCTCGCTCGACTGCAGCCCGATGAAGGCGAGAAACAGCCCGATCCCTGCCGAGGACGAGATTCGAACCGGCTTCGGCACCATCTTGGCCAGCTTCGTCCTGAAACCGAGAGCCGCGATGAGCAGAAACAGGATCCCCTCGATAAAAACGGCCGCCAGGGCGCTCTTGTAGGAGATCGACCCGGAGCCATGAAAACCCACAACTGTATAAGCAAAATACGCGTTTGTCCCCATGCCGGGCGCCAGTGCCAAGGGCAAATTCGCAAAGACCCCCATGATGAAACACCCGATGAGCGACGAGGCCACCGTGGCCACGATCAGGTCCTTCTTCGTTCTATCCAGGCAGGCCTCGTAACCGGGATTCACCGGCGGAAACTTGCACTCGACCCCGGGGCTCACCAATCTCAACGCGCTCCCGTTTGCGCTGCGCCCCTGGCAGGCGCTCACGGCGATCGACGAGTCGCTGCAGGTGGACGTGCAATCGGCCACCGTGCAGGGGCCGCCCGAGTCGGTGAGAATGCTGGCGTTGACGGCCAGAATGTAAGCCATCGTCAGAAACGTTGCCGTTCCAGCCCGGACCTCTCGTGTAAAGCACGAATTCCTGGCGTCCAGCTTAAAGTATCGACCCACCGCGCTCTTACTCACGAAAGCATTCAGTTTATCGACCCGCGACTCGAATCCCCGCCCGACTTTTGTCATCGCCATTGCCACTGTCTCTGTGCCCTTAATTCCGGTTTCTGGCCGAAAGCATTAAGAATCCACGGACTCCAATAGCTCGCCTCCTTATTTATAGAATAAGGTATCTTGCTGTCCATCTACAACCCCACTGCTTGATTCCGTCATTAATGACACGGGCTCTCACAGAATCTATTGTGTACCATGCGTGTGTGAAATGAGAAGAAAAGCTGCCGATTGCGAGGTCAAAGGATGGACATTGCTGTGGTTTTTGAAAGCAAAAAGATTTTCACTAGGGAGGGAGGGAGGAACGGTGGCCTCCACTTGAGCATTCCACTTCCACCCAAACTTAATCTATGACTATCACCCCCGAACTTCCCATGTGACGAGAGGGTCCCGGGCCCCGGCACCTGCCTCCGCCTCTGCCCAACCAAGTCAAAGTTGTCCCAAATCCATGTGAGTTGACTGGAATCATTAACTAATCGCCACTATTTTACATGTGTTGTTGTTCCAGGGTTTCAGTCCACACTACCCAACTTGTGAGGCTCGATGCATTTTTATTTATTTTTAATATATTTGCCGTTTTATATTTTATTTTATTATTAAGTATGTAGAGTTTGCAATTAAAAAAGGTGAATGTTAATATGGATTACTAGGTATCTATTGTATATCTCTCATCTTTCAAATGTGTTTCATGTATCTCTCATCTTTCTTTCAAATGTGTTTCATGGTCTAATCGTGCACCGTCCATTTTATTTTTAAAATAATTACATTATTAAATTTACAAAACTATCCCATTAAAATATATACAATATTCTTTATCATTATTTTCCTTTTATCAACTATTTCATGTAATATCGTGTTTTCTATATCTTTATTTTTATTTTTTTATTTATCTTATTTAACCTTTTATATATATATATATATATATATATATATATATATATATATATATCACCCATTTCTTTATTTATCTTATTTAACATTTTTTATATAAATATAAATAATTAGACATATATATATCCACTCTATCACCCAATATTTATGAATATTAGTCGCAATTGACCAATAATTCTCATGATTTGAATAGTCCATTTAGCACTCATTGGATCGGGTGATGCTCACAAGGGTGAAAAAATGGCATTGAAACCAACAAAATGAATCACATAGCATCAATCATCACTTTTGGGGCTTGCACCCAGTAACCAGGACTTCCCAGGTGGTCACCCATCCCAAGATGCCTCGCTTAACTGTGAACTTTTCGCCACAATCAAGCCCACTTAGCTTGCTACCCCATTTGCAATGAGTGCTAAGTGGACTATTCAAATCATGAGAATTATTGATCAGTATACTCATGGATATGGGTCATTGATTAATGACTTACACTACGCAGTTAATCCCAAAAATAATATCTTAAAACTTATTTGTAAAAACCCATAAATAAACTAATTTTAATAATAAAAAATTCTACATAATTAAAACAAATGTATTATTTTTTACCTATTTCTTGTTAACTTTTCTTGTATACATATTTTAGCTACATATATATTCTCACCCTCTCTCTTTATATATATCTTAAATTTATTATAGATATGTATTTATCAATTAAATTTTAATATTAAAAGTTTTTAAACATTAAATAAAAATATTTGTGTTTCCTCTTAAAATATGTGTTTTCTCCTAAAAGATCACAAGTTTACATCTCAAATTTTGTGTTTCATCCTAAAACATGTGTTTCCTCCTAAAAAATCACAAGTTCACATCTAGAGAAGGATAAGATATATATACCTTTGTATACTTTCGAGTGGAGGAGATTCCTATTACTACAAACAAGGAATCTCATTTTTAAATTTTAAAAATATTTTTTTCATGAAAATATATTAAATAAGAAAATTTTAAAAAATGATTTAATATTATGAATCTTTCAGTTAATATGATAGCATTTTCATTTATCATGATATTAATATTCTATTTTATAAATTTCATAATTTATAATTATTTTCTAAAATTGAATTTTCTTTTATCATAAATTTTTTTTTAATATATTTTAGACAAATAAAATCAATTTCATAATATACTTTGTCATTTATCTCTTTAAAATAAACCATATAACTACAATTTACTCACAACTAAAGACTTAACAATAGGGAACTTTTCTATCCTTTATCTTTTTAAGATAAACGATATAACTACACTTTACTCACAACCACAAACTTAACAACAAAAAACTTTTACGTCCTTTATCTTTTTAAAATAAATATATAACTACACTTTACTCATACCCACAAACTTAACAACATAAAGGTTTAAAAATAACTAATCTTGTAAAGAGTTTTGTACCCAAAATTTAATGACCTTGACAAATAAAACCACAACCACAGACTTACCAACTTAAAACTTTTATCTTGTAAGGAGTGTTGTACCCCAAGTTTAATGACCCACACCCAAAAGAAACCTCCTGAATGTTTGACACCTTCGAGATAAGGGTGGTCCAGTCTCTAAAATTTCTCGCATTTCCTCCGGGGGCTTGTCATTGTTAGGTCCATTTTCTCAATGTACCATGAGCTATCACATCGTTTATATTCCAAGCTAAAGCAGGGAGATTGCTAATCGATGGAATTGTACATCTCTAGAACCAAGGAAGATACACTGGTGGGTAACAAAACAAATGATAATGATAATATTCCCTCTTTCATTGTAGAGCAGGGATATCAAAGGCACATGAAGCACACTCTAACGTTCATTCCAATGAACAAAAGTATTGAAAAAGTCTAATCCATAGGATGACGGGACAAATCTTTTAAATTTTAAAATGATTTGGACCCCAAACCATTGAAATTCAATGACATCATTATTCAAAATTTATCAATGTCCTCTTGGATAAGAAATGCTCATTATTTATATAATGATCAAGTACAAAATTTATCCTTTGAAATCATTTGAACATAACGAACTGTTCAATAGTAGTAGAAGACAGTGAAGATGTCCACTAAGAGAAAGGTAGGATATCCACTATGAAAACTGTCATGTCAATCACCTGCTTTTGTCCTTTGCATATATACACATATCTAATGCTCAGGTGAATCTCAAACGCCCCACAAAAATGATATAAAGGGACTTATTTTTATATCATGACAACTATGCAAATGATATAAAGAAACTTATGCACTTCATTGTAAATACATATGAATTGATGACAATTATACACTCTATGCACTCTTTCGTTTAGGTTATCTTTCATTTTTTTAATTACAAACAAATCAAACAAATAAAAATGGTAATTTTCTCTCACATATATATATTCTAATCATGTTATGATTGTTATAACTGAGAAATGCTTAGATAGTGTCTCCTATTAATCTTTGTTATAATTGAGAAATGCTTAGATAGTGTGTCTTATTAATCTAAGCAGCCAATGCATGATAGTGAGGAAGTAGGCTTAATAATTTATGTCATGATTTTTATTTTTTTGGGGTGTTTTCTTTTTATTTTGAGGAGATAATGGTATTTAAGATAAACTATAAACTCTTTAAGGTATAAAATCATAAATAAATTATATAATACTCATTAACAATCGACTCACTAAAATAAAATATATCATAAAGTGAGATTTGAATGTGGATGAGGAAAACAACTTTTCCACACAATCACTCGTGTTACACACTATGTGTGTGTGTGTGTCTAAAGTTTGTAGCAAAGTATCATTATTGATAATTTGATCATTTTGATAAATGTGTACAATAAATTTGCTATGTATGAATGCGAAGGAGGTAGAGTTCAATATTTCTTATACTAATAAAGACCAAATATGAATAGCCACGTGCATACCACTTTAGCATTTGTATTGGTGTGTGTCATTCTTTACACCCCAACACTTAAGCACCTCGAATATCCAAAATACCAACTAGGGGTGAAGGGACAGTGCCAACACCTCTACAACATTTGGCATAAACAATACCACAGACATTTATTTTCAAAGCTTGTTTTTCAAGTTCTAGCTCCACATACTGACCCTTTAGCATTTGGTGTATGCACTTACAACTAGGAATGCCAATCGTTAGCCAAAACCATTACAAAAAACCAACCATTTATGTAACTAAATCTTGGCACATTTGTATAAATATTTATCTCATACATCTTGTAAATCATTTAAATCTTTTATCTACAGTAGTTACCTAGCAAACCTGTTTCTACCTCATAGTTCTCAAAACTTTGACATCCATGATTTTTCATTCTCTTTATTCTCGTTACTTATTCTACATCAACTATCCCTTAAATATGCAACATTGAGGTGTTATGGAATAGGGGCTGGCATGCTATCAAGGACATTTAAGTTGTCTACAAATAATCATTCATGTATACACTCATATCAATTAGTTTCATCATTATTTCAATAACATACACAACATACTTATCATTGCTTGATCGTGAAGGACATGTATATGGATTCTTAACCAAATCAAGGTCTTTGAAGCACTATCCATTATAATTATTTTTGACATTATTCTAATAGTTTGGAAGGAAAGTGGAACTCAAAACCTTTTACAAATAAATGCATATCCTTAACAAAATCGATGTTTTTGATAAAGTACTCAATATCAATAGTTTTTACATCACTTTAAGAGTTAGAAAAGAAGTGAAACTCAAACTTCTTACACATGGATATAAATCCCTATCCACATTGAATCGATATCTTAATAACATGACAATTATTATAATTAATTTTATATTATTATAAAATTTGACTAATTAATACAAAGAAGTGATGATATCCTCTCACTAAAGTTAGATTCTAACACATCATAATAAATAAACTCTCTTTTCAAAAAAATTATAACTTACATAATAAAATTATTTGTTCAAAACATAGTCCAAAATAATATTTGGACAATGATTATATATTCCATCCATATTTTGATATAAGCCAAAAACAATAAATGACATCCACATTGTATAATGACATCCATATTGGATTTTCAAAGATGCCAAAAACAATATAATGACATTCATATGGTATAATCCAAAGATGAAATCAAGTACAAGCATAATGTAAAGTATTCATTCAAGTAATTAATTTCTTGGTAATAATTTGTTAATCATATTTCATATTAAAAAAAATAAAAATAAAAATAAAATATAAAAGATAAAATAATTAATTTTTTGGTAATAATTTATTAATCATATTTTACATAAAAATTAAAAATAAAATAAAATATAAAAAATAAAATAATTAATTTCTTGGTAATAATTTATTAATCATATTTTACATAAAAATTAAAAATAAAATATAAAAGATAAAATATTTAAGAAAATATATTACACATAAAAATAAGATATAAAGGATAAAATATTTAAAGAAAATATAAACGAGAAAATATAAATATTTAAAGGATAAATTTGATTAATGAAATTTTCAAAAGAAGATATAAGAAATTATGTACATTAAAATATAGTTGGAAAAAGAGTGGGAGAGATGAATGGAGAAGAGATACAAGACTTTTAAATTTGAGAAAAAGTTATAAAAAAATGGGAAAATGGGTTTTCTTAATTTTTGAGATAAAAAAAAGAGAGTAAATAATACACCACATTGAATTTGTATTATTCTAAATACATCACATTAAACTTGTAAAACTTGTATTATTCTAAGCAAAATTCAAGTTCTAGATTGTATAAAAGACACATTATCTACTGCTCCTTTGGAAATTTATAAGATGAACATGTCTCTTCTTACCTACTTGAAATGGAATTGGAACTAAGAACATGTAACAATTTCCTGCATAATTAAGTAAACTATCATAAAGAGGGAACACACATAAAGAGGGAAACACACCTCTAGTCTTCACAATGAATCCAAGATTTGAAAGTGAGAATCTAGAAAAATATTTACCAAGAGATTACAGTGCATGTGTGGAAAAATTAGATGAAAATGATGCATTTACAATGATTGTTGAAAATGATGCATTTACAATGATTGTTGTATTTCTCATTTGCCCCCTGCGATATGAGCAAGGAGCCACTTAGCCCTTCCCATTCTTGGCTAGCACATTTTCATCTTAGCAATAACATGTTGTGCTATAGAGTTGATCGATAGGCTTGTAAGAATCCAGAATGTAGGCACAAATGGTCTCTTCCTTTAGCATATAATAACAAACTTGACTCTAAAACTAGTTGTGTATGAGTCTTTGAAGCCCCCGTAAGCCAACCAACAATGACTAAGAGCCGCCTTGTGATTGGAAGGCATATAATAAAAAAATTAACTCTAAAACTAGTTGTGTATGAGTCTTTGAAGCCCCCTAAACCAACCAACAATGACTAAGAGCCGCCTTGTGATTGGAAATGATCTTCTTGTTATTGGTTAGGGTCTCACCTTGAATGATCAAGATGAACCGTTCTTAACTACTACCTTAATTATTTTGTGTTTATGCTTAGATGCAAGTGATAATTGCTTATTTAAACTTATAATTATTTTTAATTTATATATAATCACATTTTCATATAATAAATGTTTTGAAATAGTTTATTTTTTTTTAATTGTTATTAAAATTCAATAATATATATATATATATATATATATATATATATATATATATATATATATTATTTATAAACTCACATGTATATAACTTTATTGATAAATAACCAAAAAAATTACACATAAAAAATGCTTACTTCAAACATATATATAATTTACATATACATTGTTTGCAAAGTGTTTGATGTGATACATGTTAATATGATTTTTTTTTTTAAATGTAAGAATTTTTTTTAATCTTTTATAAGAGAAATATGATCATCATCATGTCTACAAAATATTGATATATATATTTAAAAAAATATATAGTTGGAACATTTAAAGGATGTTTCTTTATATTTGTAGATGGAGGTTCTAATAAACATTTCATCTCAAATTAGTATGTTTTATTTAGGGGATTCAAATTAGGCATTTATTGGTATAGAACTATCTAAATACTCAATAATATTGATTACAATTAGTTGAGGAGTTAATCCATGTATGTTATATATATTCTCTTTTAAATAGAGTGAATTACTTAATTAGTTCAAATGGATTTCACTATAATCTCTCAAGTCCAATAAATTAACTCAATTGGTTTGAATAAACTCAATTCAAATATTCTAAGGAAGAGTGAGGATTCCACTAGATTTTCCTTGAAAAAAAACTCCAAAAATTAACTCAATAAATAAATTGAACCATCCACCGAAAAAATATAACTAAAAAAACCCTAAATCACATATTTAAATTTAATTAAGTTCTATAAAATTACAAATAAAAATTAAAACAATCTCTATAAATTTAAAAATAAA
>ML781020.1:151908-165527 GCA_009831015.1 Picea engelmannii | reverse complement strand
TATATATATATATATATATATATGAGGAAGAAGGCATATGAAGACTTGGGGAGTTAGAAGGGATGGAAAATGAGAAATTTCATTGACTGGCTGTTGATGTCTTTTCACCCATCAAATAGAGACCAATTTTTTTTTTCAAACTTCGAAAGTTTCAAATAGACTTCAATTGTTGATTGTGAAGACCCAACAAGTTTCCAATCAACTTCAATTTTGCAGTTCTTCATCATGAAATTCTAACGGGGATAGTTTTTGTTTGAAATGAAAGAGAAGGAACATAAATGATACTAAATGAAGGAAATTTGTAACGTACCCAACCCGCAGCTGGGTCACGTCACTACTAAACTGACCCAATAAAAATTCCTCATACTAAATCTAAATGCGGAAATTAACATACAACATGAAATATTACAAGTTCATCTAACTGTCCATGTTCTATAAAAACGTAAATGTAATTGCTCAACTGTGCATAGAAGCAACTATATAACATACAATAGCATTCAACCATATAAACAAGGATTTAAATGCATCATTCTTTCCCCAACAAGAAATAATAACCAAATACATTTCAGAGTAAATTGCACAACAGTTATATCAACATTATACATGGGTAAACATCGCAAATATAACACTTATCTTATAAAATGTGCCACTGTTATGAACATAAATATATAGATGATCCAGATTTTATAAGAAGAACAAAATGACTACAGATTATTAACAGGTGCTTAACACAAAATAACAGAGATACATTAAAAATGGTTTTCTATTCAATAAGGAAATAAGCTGAAATTGTAAAATGCAGTGGAAACAAGCTTGCTGGAATGGTGGCGGCTTATCTCTGAGAAGAGATGTGACGATTGTGCTCATTCACAAGAAGATTATTACAATGAGGCTCTGAAGGCCTGTTTACAATAAATACGAATGTCAAAAACCCTAGACATCCAAAAACCTAACCCTAGGAGATGAAGCGCCAAAAGTCATGTGGGCCCCGTTTGGGTAAGTTAGTACATCAACTTCTTGGGGTCGTAACTTTTGCATACGATATCCGTTTTAGACGTATGATAGCCTGTTGGAAAGGTATTGTCGAGGAGATTCATTTTGGGGGCTCAATCATGCCTACAATTATCATTGAGAAGATTGATCCCGAAAAACCTTCATTTAGGCCCTCAAAATGGCCCTAGAAGTTAAAACTGCTAAAAATAGTAAATTGCCAAAATTGTCAGAAAACTGTTTTGAGCCAGTTGGAAGAGGTGGGTGGCCACCGATATCCACCTGGATCAATCCTCCCTCCTTAGGAAGAAATGGTATCCATTACGTTGAGTTCCCCCATCAGATGAGGAAATTTCTGTTGAATTTGGTCCCGGGTGAGCCACTTTCCTTAGTGCAGGAGCTGCCCTGCTTTGACGACTCGATAAAGTTAGATCCTTTCCTGTCGAGTGCCCTTGATCTGTGTGTTCACAATCTGATTGTTGGATGCCTGTTGTATGTAGTCGTGGTTAAGATCTGTTGGTGTCAGCTGCTCTGCTACGCATGAGGTGTCCAATAATGGTGGGAAATAAGGGAGAAGGAGATCCACGTTGAACACTGGGTGCAGGCCAAGGAAAGGAGGAATGTTAAGCTCAAAATAATTATCCCCCATGGCCTTGGTGATGGTGTACGACCCATAATGGAGTGGGCGAAGCTTCCGATGGGGTCTTGTAAGGCGTTCTTTCGACAAGTGCAACCAAACTTTGTTGCCCACCTGAAACTTATGTGGCATTTGATGTTGATCATGGCGATGCTTGTACTTGTCATTGGACTTTTGTAGGATATCCTGAACCTGTTGGCAGATGTGCTGGATCTGCTCAATGAATCAGGTGGCTTTGTCAACTTCAGTTGGAGCAGGAGATGAGTCGGTCGAGGTGACCGTGTAATATACCAGATATAAATAGTACGTAGAACAAAAATAAAATGCTAGAAATGGCAGACTAACAGTAATATAACCACCATAATCTCCATAATAACACATAAATGATATAAGAACAACAACATAAATAACACTTTGATTCAGAAAGAAATGTTCACGGGCCTCTTTGAGGGGGCAAACTCCAGTCGAGCAACGCTTTGTTACAATAATCTCCAAGCTAGGGTTTTCATACCATCGACCCTTATTTATACTAAATATGTCTATCAAGAGAAGCATCTAGAGGAAGATCCTTCTAGAAGCGGAAGCTTCTATTAGGTCTTCTTACATCCACCTTATTCTATTTTATTGAAAGGCCTTATTAATATTGACGTTTATTACATCCGAATATATTGCTCTACCTATGTGTGTGTTAGGACCCTAACATGTCCGCCCCCTTAAAAACAACCTTTTCCTCAAGGCTTGAGATGTGGAAACTGCTACAGAATGGTAGCTGGTTCCCAAGTGGCATCTGCTAGAGTTGTATCTTTCCACTGGACTAGAACTTCCTTGATGGTTCTCTGACGCAGGTGATGCTCATGCTGGTCCAAAACTGCTTCTGGCTGTAGCCAAATGGATCCTTCTTCAGCTAACTCAAGAAGGTTGGTTTGAATTTGGCACCTAGTTCTAATCACCTTCTTTAAGCATGAAACATGAAAAACATGATGTAGCTTCGAATGACTAGACAGAGCTAACTGATAGGCGACTTGTCCCACATGCTTGAGAATTGCATAAGGACCATAAAATTTGTGCGCTAGCTTCTAACAATGCTTAGCTTTGAGGGAAGTTTGCTTGTATGGTTGTAGTCGCAGAAACACCTGATGCCCTTCTGCAAATTGACGTTCAAAGTGACCTTGATCTGCTTGTTGCTTCATGTGATTCTATGCCATGACCAAGTTTTATTTGAGGGTACAGAGAATATCCTCTCGAACTGTAAGTGTTTGGTCAACCGCCTGGACCTTCGAGGTACCTGGTAAGTATGAGAGAACTGAAGGTGGCTTCTGTCCATATACCGCTTCAAAAGGAGTCATGCGTGTAGCTATATGGTAGGAAGTGTTGTACCACCATTCAACTAGGGGTAACCATTGAGCCCACTGATTTTTCTTTTCAGAAGCAAAACACCTCAGATATGTTTCCAAACACTTGTTGACAACTTTCGTTTGACCATCAGTCTGGGGATGATAAGCTATGCTGAGATGCAATTGGGTGCCCTGTAGCTTGAACAGTTCTTGTCAAAAATTTCTTGTGAAAGTTGGGTCACGATCAGAAACAATAGAGTGCGTCATGCCATGAAGCTTGAAGACCTAGTCCATGAAAATTTGAGCCACCGTGGATGCAGTAAATGGGTGTTGAAGAGCGCAGAAATGAGCATACTTGGAAAGGAGATCCACAACCACCATTATGATTGATTTATTTCCCGATTTGGGTAAGCCGGTAATAAAGTCCATAGAGATATCCTTCCAAATAACAGGTGGAATTGGAAGCGGTTGTAGTGTGCCCGAAGATTTGACTGTTTCTCCCTTGTTGCATTGACACACATCACATTCATCGACAAAATTACGGATGTCCTGTTTCATACCATCCTAGAAAAAAGAACGTTTGACCCTGTCATAGGTTTTGGTGAACCCGGAGTGCCCCACTGTGGGTGTAGCATGAAGCTTAGAAAGTACCGTGGATTTAAGCTTTGATTGTTTACAATACAAACAACCTTTGTATCGAAGCTCATCCTGGAGCCAAGAGTACCCTAGGGGAGCTGGAGCATTGATCTGCAATTGCTGGATCAGATGCGAACTTTTGGGATCTTGTAGCCATTCCTGGCGAACAACTTGGAGCCAATATGGTATAATGAAGGAAAGAGAAAAAAGGGATCCTTCTTCTTAATATTTTTGGGACAGTGCATCTGCCACCACATTTTCTTTTCCTTTCTTGTAAATGATCTCATAATCATATCCAAAGAGCTTAGTCACCCATTTTTGTTGCTCCGGGGAGGAAATGCGTTGTTCCAGAAAGTACTTGAGGATTTGATGGTCTGTCTTAATTTGGAAACGTTGCCCCAAGAGATAAGGACATGATAGATCAACGACATGCAAAATAACCAACATTTCCTTTTCATAGATGGGTTTGCCCAGATTCCTTTCAGATAGTTACTTGCTGGTGAAGGCCAAAGGTCGACCCTCTTGCATAAGGAAAACACTGATTCCTTTCCCTGGGGCATCACATTCCAACACAAAAGTCTTTGTGAAATCGGGAAGGGCTAGAACTAGAGTGGTGCACATGGCCATCTTCAAGGTTTGGAAAGCTTGAGAAACGGCTAGAGTCCAAGTGAAAGAGTTCTTTTTGAGGAGAGCAGTGAGAGGTGCTGCAATCTTTCCATAATTCTTAACAAACTTGCTATAATACCCTGTTAAGCCTAGTAATCCATGGAAGATTTTGAGAGTCTTTGGGTGCGGCTAGTATAGCTTCAATCTTTTTCGGATCCATCCTGACGCCATCCTTGCCAACTAGATGACCCAAGTATTCTACTTCTGAGGCACCAAAAGCACATTTAGACTGTTTCATGAAAAGTTGGTGCTGAGAGAGTAGATGGAGAACTCGATCCACATGAGTAAGATGGTATGTCCAAGTTTTGTTATAGATGAGGATGTCATCAAAGAAAACTAAGACAAAATGATGGAGAAAGGGACGAAAGACATGATTCATGAGGCTTTGGAAGGTGGAGGGGGCATTACACAAGCCAAATGGTATGACCAAAAACTCATAGTGGCCCTCATGAGTTCGAAAGGTCATCTTGGGAGTTTCTGCCTCTTTCATACGTATATGGTGATAGCCTGAGCGAAGATCAAGTTTAGTAAAGAATTGGGTGCCACTCAATTCATCCAGGAGGTCATCAATGACAGGAATGGGAAATTTGTCTTTAATGGTCAGTTTGTTGAGGGAACATAAGTAAGGACACATTCTCCAAGAACCTTATTTCTTCAGGACCATGACTATAGGAGAAGAGTAAGGGCTCATACTAGGGCGGATAACACCTGCATTAAGGAGTTCCTGGACCATTTTCTCAATTTCATTTTTTTGTGAAAATGGGTGGCGATACAGATGAATATTGGGAGGAAGGATTTCAGGTACAAGGGGAATGGAATGATCATGAACACCACGGGAAGGAGGGAGTCCTTGGGGAGTGGCAAATACCATTTGATGTTTATAAAGGAGGGCTTGGAGGTCTTGCGGCACCGGGGGTGTCTCTGTTGCTTGTATGTCATGGAGTTGGGCAATGACACCAGAATGACCTTTTTTCAATAGCTTTTCCATGCGATGGGAACTGATGACCTCAGGTGAACCAACAGTGATGCCTTGGAATTTATATTGGCGGCCTTCCTGGTCGAATTGCATGGTTAATTCCTTAAAATCCATGAGAATGGGACCCAAAGTCCTTATCCAATCTGCACCCAACACAATGTCATAACCACCCATGTCGATAGCAAACATATGGGATTTTAGGTGGTAGTCACAGATTTGGAGATGCACATTTTCACAGCTCCCTCCACATTTCATGGAACCACCACTGACAATCATGATTTGGAAATTGTTGATGGCATGGATGTAGCAATGAGTTTCTTGGGCAATGCGACGATGAATAAAATTATGGGTGATTCCACTATTAGCCAGAATGATGACCTTTCGATGCTTGATGTAACCTATTAACTTGAGGGTTTGGGGGGTAGAGAAGCCAGTGAGAGCAATGAGGGAAATGATCGGTTCCACTTCGGGAGGGTCTAAGGAGGGGGTTATGTCAGTGATTTCAAGTGACTTAGACACAAGGGGAGTTTCAACATCCCCTTCCGAAATATCCTCAGAGATGGACATAAAAATATTTTGTTTCTTACACTTGTGGCCCGAGAAATATTTGTCATCACAATTATAACAAAGGCCTTTAAGTTGGCGTTCAACCATTTCAACCCTGGTCAATTTTTGGATCTTTAATGGGGCAGAGGGAGTAGTGCGATTTACAGGTTTAGGGTGAGGGATAAAGGAGGGTTTACGGTTTTGAGAGGATACAACCCGTTGTGCTTCTTTAGATTTTTTAGTAGCCTCCACCTAACTCAAAGGTCGAGCCATGAGAACATGGGCTTGAATCTCATCCTTGAGGCCACTGATAAAACACTCTCAAAAGAAAGCATCAGTCATGCCCTTTGTTCGAAAACCTAGGTTCTCAAAGGCAGCTATGAAGTCTTCTGCTGTTCCTGATTGTTTCAACTTTGTCAAACGACCCAAATGGTTGGTGTCAGTGTCAAAGCGTTCATAAAGCTCAGTCACAAATTGGGTCCAAGAAATATACCCTTGACGAGAAGTTTTTCTCCATTGCCACCATTGCCAATGTTCTTGATCTAGATGGAGAATACCATACTGGAGTTTGGCCAAGTCATCTGTAATGCCATATAAAGAGAAATAATGTTCCATTTGGGTTACCCAACCAGTGGGGTCCGAGCTATCAAATTTGGTCACATCCACCCACATAAGGCATAGGTCACATTGAAAGTGATGGTGCTGAAAGGTATGGGAATGGGAGGAATGTTCACCTTCAGTCTTTGGAGGTGCGTGAGAGAAAGGGTCATCTGTAGGGATCTTCAGTTTGGTGCAGAGTGATGCAAAGACAGATTCAAGCTAGGTGGTCAGTTCTTGTTTGATTTCCTCCATTGAGGACTGCATGGTTGTATTTATGGTTGTATTGATGGATGTTTCGATGGAGGCAACAATGGCACTAAGTTGTTTCACTTCTTTTTGGGTCTCTAGGAGACCATATTGCAAGGTGTTGAAGCAAGCTTCCAGGTCTTGGCTATAGATATGGTCCATGAGGATGGGTCAACTGAAAAGGGGTGGGCGGGGTAATTTTTTTTTTTCCGAAAAATGATATGGATGAATGTGATAAGGCCGAAGAGATGAATCCAATGGAATAGGTCACAAATAATGGTGAAAAAATTTCCAGACTCATTTTTTTTTTTTTAACACCTGCGGAGTTATACTCTAGTTTGAAGAATACTGCAGCGATGAAATCCCCAAATGATTAACCAGTAAGAAAAGTGTAGTGATTTGGCAACCCAAACACAGTTGCGTGACAACAGATCTTGTCTGTTTTAATTTGTTTATGTTTCTGTCCCCCAAGGGTTCTACAGACAAGGGTTTTCCCTATGCTATAACTCTCTGATATACGTGTGGGGTCCAACAATAGTACTCGGCCCAATATCTAAGGGCACTAACTAAGGAGGATAAAACATACCCTTAGCCGTACTACCCGACTACCTAGGTACTAGAGAGTATCTTTCGGAGTGTTGTTCTCGGTGGCACTATATCAGTTAGGCGACTGATCGGTTTATCTAAAGAGGGCTTCAAGAAATCTAGGCTGATCCATACACATGTGCTGTTTGATGTGATACCACTCGAAGGGGTACCAATAGGGGTTACAAAGGTGGCCAACAGAGGTGCGCTTAAGAACCACTTGTATTTCCTGCATGTATGAATCCCTCAACTGCGGGTTTATGCATGTAACGACAGATCTCTGTGGATTAAAGACGCCAAAATACGTCTCTACCCTGAAAAAAAAATTCCCACAATTTCTGCCAAGGAAAGTGCTTTGATACTACTTGTAATATACCAAATATAAAAAGTATGTAGAATAGAAATAAAATGCTAGAAATGGCAGAATAACAGTAATATAACCAGCATAATCTCCACAATAACACATAAATGATATAAGAACAACAACATAAATAACACTTTGATTCAGGAAGCAATGTTCACGGGCCTCTTTGAGGGGGCAACCTCCAGTCGAGCAACGCTCTGTTACAATAATCTCCAAGCTAGGGTTCTCATACCCTCGACCCTTATTTATACTAAATATGTCTATCAAGAGAAGCATCTAGAGGAAGAT
Organism: Picea engelmannii; assembly: GCA_009831015.1. Classification (NCBI taxonomy): domain Eukaryota; kingdom Viridiplantae; phylum Streptophyta; class Pinopsida; order Pinales; family Pinaceae; genus Picea; species Picea engelmannii. Next base: position 157,659 of record ML781020.1, on the reverse strand, counting down.
CCTTCTAGAAGTGGAAGCTTTTATTAGGTCTTCTTACATTCGCCTTATTTTATGTTATTGAAAGGCCTTATTAATATTGACCTTTATTACATCCGAATATATTGCTCTACCTATGTGCGGGTTAGGACCCTAACAGACTGTAAGGGGAAGTGCAACATCTATGGGACCCAATGGTTGGAATCGCAACCCCACCTAAAAGGGGTTGTGGCCGGTTGAGCTATGCAGGGCTCAGTTGTAGCTATGTTGGACATAGGGAAGGCTCTCATCCCATGTGAGAGGGGGCTTTGAATTATACATGCGAAGGATATGCACAATCATTTGATCGACGACCTCGGTTTGACCATCTATATGGGGGTGTAAGGCCCTAGATTTGGTGAGCTTGGTGTCCAACAATGACTAGAGACTCGACCATAATGTGATGAGAAATCGATTATCCCGATCTGAGAAAATGGTTTGTTGGATTCCAAAATGTACCTAGACTCATTCAAAGAAGAGCTTGGCAGTGGCCTCTGCTATGATGTTCTTCTTGTAGGCAACTAGAATTGCCATCTTAGAAAAGTGATCAACAACCACAAAACACAGTCATTTCCCTGCTTGGTGGATGGGAGGCTCGACATGTAGTCCATTGAGATGGATTCCCATGGTCTGTCAGGAGTAGGAAGACAGGTGTACAAGCCCTGTTTCTTAGTGGTCGGTTTGGCAATAGCGCAGGTAGTGCAGGACCTGATATACTTGTTGACCTCTTGTCGAAGTTTCGGCCAATAGAAATGTTTCTGTAGCATCGCCACTTTATTTTCAACGCCAAGGTGTCCTGCCACCCGACTGTAGTGGGCTTCCCAGATCAGATTCACTCACTTGCTTGATGGAACATAGATATGGCCCAGACGACACAACAACCCTTCCCGAATATGGAAATTATCGACAATTGCGTTTGCACCCAACATTTGGTAGGTGGTGGCGAAGTTCGGGTCTGTCTCATAGAGTTGGGGCCATCCAGAGGTCTCATGGCCATAGAATTCTAGCACCATGGTGAGTGCCGCGACTGGCATTCTCCTGAGGCAATCAACAACACGATTGGTGCTTCCTGTTTTATACTTGATGTTGAGGTGGAATTGCTGCAAGTATGTGGACCACTTTTGATGGTGATCATTTTTCAATTTTCGTTGTGTTTGCATGAACTGCAGTGGATTATGATTTGTGTGGATGATTGTCTCCTTCCCAAGAATGTAATGTCTCCACTGGCTATAGGCTTGCACAATGGAGTACATTTATTTGTCGTAAGTAGGGTACTTATGGACAACATCTGATAGTGTCTCACTATGATAGGCCACGGGGTGACCGTGCTGAGTGAGAATGATGCCCACCACATATTCTGAAGCATATGTCTTGATATCAAAGGGCTGTTGCAGGTCTTGTAGTGAAATTACTGGGGTTGAGCACAAGTGCTGCTTCAAATTGTCAAACTCTTGTTGTTGGGACCACCCCCATGCAAATTTTTCCTTACCACCACCCCTTGTTATTTGGTTAAGGGCCCATGCAATATGGGATAATCCCAACACGAACTTGCGGTAGAAATTGGCAAGGCCCAAGAAGCTTCGAAGCTCAGTGAGTGTGGTTGGGGCTGGCCAGTCACGGATGACTTGAATATTGGCTGGATCCACATGCACACCACAATGATCAATTATGTAGCCCAGGTAATGGACCCTATCCATGCTGAAGGAGAATTTTTCAAAGTTGGCATATAGCTTGTGCTATTGCAGGGTGTGCATAACCTGTTGAATATGCTGCAAATGTTCGGCCCAAGTCTTGCTGTAAATGAGAATGTCATCCGGATACACCACTACAAAAGTATTGGTGAATGGTTGCAGGATATCATCCATCATCCTCATGAAAGTGGTTGGAGCATTTTTCAAACCAAATGGCATGACCAACCATTCAAAAAGGCCTTCCTTTGACTTGAAGACGATTTTCCATACATATGTCTATTCTATCATGACCTGGTTGTAGCTAGACTTCAGATCAATCTTACTAAAGTATTTGGCCCCCGTGAGTTGATCAAGGAGGTCGTTGATTCAACGAATTGGGTACCGATTTCTGATTGTGATTTTATTCAGAGACTGGTAATCAATGCAGAGTCGCTAGGTTCCATATTTCTTCTGTACCAACACGATTGGGCTCTCGCAAGGTGATGAGCTGGGACAAATGTGCCCCTTGTGGAGAAGTTCTTGGATCTATTGCTTGATCTCCTCATTCTCTAACATAGAGTGACGATAGACTGGACCATTGGGTAGCGGTGCATCGGGGGTCAGATCGATGGGGTGCTTGACCTGGCAGTGTAGAGGTACCCCGCTAGGTGAGGAGAATATATCTGAGTATTCTTCCACAACCTTATATACTTGCTTCTGCTGTGTGGAGAGGTTGGCCGCAGAGACCCTAGATGTGTCTATGATCTTTTGCTTATTCTGAGAGCGAATCATGAAGAAGACAAACTTCCCCGTTTGAGAGATGACCTTCCTACATTGCTTAGCAGAGATCAAGGAAATAACACTAGGTGGGATTGCCTCAGGTATCCTATACAATTTTTTGTTCAAAGTAATAATAAGACTACAAGGCCTAGACTCATATACAACATGACGTTTCCATAAATAAGGTTGGCCCAAAAGAACATCACAAACTTCGAGAGGAGAAACATCACACAATACCTCATCTTTGAAGGGCTTTATGTCATACGACAATCGACACTGTTGGCCGACGCGGAGATCGCTTCCTTGGCAGAGCCATCCAATGGTGTAGGGTTGTGGGTGCGGTGTTGTCAGCAGGGCCAGTCGCTTGAAAACCTCTACTAAGATGAGGTTCTTTTGGCTACCACTATCCACGATGAAGTGCAGTGGGGTGCCTTTTACCCACATCTGTGAATGGAAGAGGCGTTCTCCTTCTTCTAGCTCGTCTGGGACACCAGGATGGAGCTTGGTGGTAGAAATGGTGGCACTGGGTTCCGCATCAATGATCCATCTTCCCCTTTCTATTTCTGGCTCAGAGTTTGAACCCGCATCTGATTCAGAGGCTTTCACTTCGGCCACCAATGATTTCTTTGAGCGGCAGTCAACAGTGTTATGCCAAGGGATCTTATGGAAGTCACACCACTTCCTGGTATCTTTCTTTGTCCTTTCGGTGTCCTTCTTTGCTTGTGGCTTGGACAGGTTGTCTTGATACTTTCCATCTTTTCTCTATCCTTTTTTCTGTGGGTTGGGGCCGCTCTTTCCTCGATTTTGTTGTGTGGGGTTCCTAGGCCCAAATTGCCGCGTCTTTTGTTTGAGCTTCTACTCGATTTTGATGGCAGATCGGTAGGCCGGGCCCAAGGATGAGATTGCCAAAAATTCCATTTCGGTCTGGATGTATCTATGCAGAGCGTCGCGATACTTGAGCACCAGATGTCGCTCTGAATCTTTGATACCCATCTTGGTGTGCAAGGTATGAAAGATATTCATGAAATTGTGCATTGCTTGGTCTATTTCTTGCCCCAGTGTAGTCCATTTGGTATACAAGTCGTCATAACTTCTGACAGGGTAGTGTTGTTCCTTAATAGCATCCCTAAAGGAATCCTAGGTGGCCGTGATTGTAAATAATGAGGGTTCCTCTGTTTCCTTTTGCTACGAAAAAGTTTCCCACCAATCTTTGACACGGGGAACGACTTTGAGGAGCGCAAACATAATCTTTTCTCTATTCGAAAAGTTATGGACAGAAAAATACCCTTCTTGTAGATTAAACCACTTGTTTAGAACATTTGCATCTATCTGAACTTCAAATATAGGAATATCGAAGTTTATTGGTACCTTTAAGGGGGTGGTGCCTCCGCTCGAAGAAGATGCATCGTCTGTTGGTAGCTGTAGAAGGATTTGCGTGAAACTATCCATCATCTCCTTCCTTTGTTGCGTGAGGGATTCCTCAATCAACAGTTTGAAAGGATCTCCTGTCCCATCATCTTTATTTTCTCCTGCCATGAGAGGTCACTTGGGTGTGCGAGAGATTTTGTCCTCAAGAGAAACAAGCTCGAGACCCAACTCTTTGTATTCCGACCTCGTTGGGGACATGCATTAAGACGACAAGGAGCAGACCGCTCTGATACCATTGATCCAGATTTTATGAGCAAAATGAAATGAAAATAGATTATTAAAAGGTTCTTAACACACAATAACAGAGATACAGTAAAATTGGTTTTCTATTCAGTAAGGAAATAAGATGAAACTGTAAAATGCAGCGGAAACAAGCTTGTTGGAATGGCGACGACTTATCTCTGAGAAGAGATGTGACTACGCTCATTCACAAGAAGATGATTACAATGAGGCTATGAAGGAATTTTTACAATAAACAGGAATTCCTAAAACCCTAGACATCCAAAAACCTAACCCTAGGAGATGAAGTGCCAAAAGTCATGTGGGCCCCGTTTGGGTAAGTTAGTACATCAACTTTTCGGGGTCGTAACTTTTGCATACGATATTCGTTTTAGGCATATGATATCCTGTTGGAAATATATCTTCGAGGATATTCATTTTGGGGGCTCATTCATGCCTTCAACCATCATTGAGAAGCTCGATCCCGAAAAACCTTCATTTAGGCCCTCAAAATGGCCCCGGAAGTTAAAACTGCTAAAAATAGTAAATTGGCAAAATTGTTAGAAAACTGTTATGAGGCAGTTGGAAGAGGTGGGTGGCCACTGATATCCAACTGGATCAATAGAGGAAGAATGTTCCTCCCAAATATAGCCTTTTTCCCCTTGTTCTCAACATCAAGACACCCCCTATTTGGGGCTATGAATCCATAAGAGATGAAGGTCCCTACCACTAACTAATGTCCCACTTTCAACAATTAAATTCTCAGCTAATTCCAGTCCACCAACACACTTCCCCTCAACCTGCACAACCCAAGGGAAGGAATCACCCTTCATTTCTCATAGTCCCTCATTCCTTTCTACTTCCCTCTAGGGCTTCCAACACAAGTTGGACACAAATTCTACTTGTTGGGACTTCAAGAATTCTATAATTGCAACACAAATTTGCCTAGCATCCAAAACACATGCTTCTTGGAAAAATTTCGAACAAATCGTCGCTCCCAAGCACACAACCCCTTTCTCCATGAAATTACAGCTCCAAAAAAAATCCAAACATGTCCACAAAAAATTCCTTCAAGCTCCCACACTCATAACTCCATTGTCGGCCATAAATCTCCATGTAAAAATAGCTCTCTATTAAAAAACGTTAATGTGCAAAATTTGGTCTCCTCCCCGTATGAATTTCCTCTCTTTCTCTTGCTTTCTTGAATTGCACTCTTCCCTAATCTGATCGTACTAAGCCCCCATTCTCTCAATAACTATGGGAAGTGACTCTCATGCTAACCCTATTGCATGAATTCAAAGATCGGGCTCTAGAAAACTCAACAACTAATGGAAGGTTCATGGCAAGGATAATTTAGAGAAAAATAGGAAGGGTTTTGGTTTAATAGATATGGGTAACTCCCTACCTTGGACCCATACCCTCTCTTGTGGATACTTAGCCTCCAAATATCCATCTGTGTCCATCTACAACTGGAAATACATTTTATTCATTATATTCAATTTACATCATTTACATATTACATCGCTTTGCCTCTCGGCCATATGCTATATTTACAATATACATCACTTGCTTCTTGGCCATATATGACATCTACAATATATATATATATATATATATATAGTTCAGGGTTTTGAATACG
>ML781020.1:119463-151875 GCA_009831015.1 Picea engelmannii | reverse complement strand
CCCCCCCCCCCCCCCCCCCCTCCTACAAACTGCAATGTCCTCAGTGCACATAACTATATAGTTTACACATGGACATATATAAAAACATTACATCAAAATACTTGATAGTTCTACAATTTACCGACTCATGCAACAATTCCAACCAACAACTCCCCTCTCCCCTCAACCCACACATTGGTTGGACAAGAAATTTAAAAGTTGTGGCTCCAGGAACTTCAGCTGCCAAAATGGAGTCTTCATTCAGTTATGTACAAATGTATATTCAATTTTCTTCAAAATTTAAAAAACATTGTGGGTATGCTTCTCACATGGCTTCTTCGTGCTCCCATGTAGCATCTTCAGGACCATTATAGGTCCATTGAACCTTTACCAAGCTTATGGATATACTCTTGAGCACTTTGACTTTCCAGTTTAGGATGCACACTGGTTCCACCCAGAAATCTCCTTCGTGTTCCACCTGGATCACATTCAAATCAATCACATGATTAGGATCATGTACATACTTTTTTAATAAAGACACATAGAACACGTTATGAATTCTCATGGATGCAGGTAATGCTAGCATGTATGCAACTTGTCCTATATTTTCTAAGACCTAAAAAGACCCACAATATCTCGCTGCCAACTTTGGGAAACTTCCCAATTTCAGTGAGCTTCTCTTGGCTTTATGATGCAAGAGCATCATGACAAAGCCATCAATGTGACAAACTGGTCACATGTTGTGGCTTGATAAGGGGACAAAAAGTTTTAAAGTTTGAAGAAGTTGTTTATGAATGATTTATTAATTGCAATTATGTATGTAGGTTAATTTGTTGACAAGTTTGAGGGAAAATAGGAATAAATGGCACTTTGATACTCCCTGCAAGGAGATCAAGCCATATAAGGTAGTCTATTGCATAATAATATGAGATTATTATTCTAAAAATAGTCATTCCTTCATTCATGGAGGAGTGGGTTAGTTGTTAGCATTTCAATGTTGAATTTGGAATGAGAAAAAAAACAGAGGGGGAGAGTGGGGGTAGAATTGGATGCTGATATTGAGAGTGTGAGCTTGATTGAGGGAGAATACCTTCTATGTAGCTGAATAAACCAGAAGACTTGATGAATTTTTGAATTTACTAGACAGTTCTTTGTGAATTATTGAATATATATGCTAGTTTATTCTTCTATGTCTGGAATTTATAACATTCATTTGCAGACCAACTGTTATTGTTTAAAAAAATGTCATTTGTTTGTGAACTAATCCCTGCCCTGCACCTAAACAAATTTCTCTCGTGTGTCTATACTTGTTCTGCATGTAGATGCATGCGTTCTACCAACTACAGAAAGGTCAAATCTCATTTTGTTGAGCAATCAATGTATTATTATCGAGTTCAAGGTTTACTATGTGTGTAATCATCGATACACAGTTGTATTACCATGTCAAAAAAGATTATATGGTTGAGATCACACTTTACTGTGCAATCTGAGATCTAAAGTTCTAGACACATATCACAGTTGCAGTATCTACACAGTTAAGAAGAGATGGGATGTGTGATGGAAATACCTTGTGGTTTATGGTATTTAATGTGTCGATATGCGATTGGATATCACTCTCCGAGTTTTATTTTGAATACCACTCAACCCTGAGTGCGATAGGCTCCAAAACCTTGTATTGTGGTCACATGACTTGAGGTGCAGACTTATGTCAAGTGCTTGGGACCTAAACACTTAAGCTATGTTTTAATTATAGTTGGTGGAGTATCGACAAATATAGTGGGAAATCCATATTTGGCCAGGACTCCAAAGTTAGTGAAATAACCATTTTTTGACACAGTGTTAAAGATTTGGTCTACTTACATTTCTGCCACCAAATTTTGGTATCAGAGCAGGCTTTTTCTCAGCACAAAAAAATAAAGGAATGGATATACATGTAGGCAAAGAAAGAGGTCATGGCATAGGGTGACCAACAATTCATGTAAAAGTCTTGGAGGAAATGAGAGATTTACGGGCATGTATGGAAGCTATGGAGTTGGGAAGACAAAGAGATCCAGAGGTAGGGGATTTGAGTGAGCCTAAAGAAGAGGAACAAGGAGATGAAGAAACACCCATGCAAGAGACACATGAGTTAAGATACTTCTGGTCAATTATAGGAGCAACTTCAAGGCCAAAAAATGAGTTTCCTACCTATGAGAGAATCCTTATTGCTGAACATCTCATTGATTGGATCAGTGAGTTAGACAAGTACTTTGAGTATGATGAGATTGAAGAAAACAAGAAGGGAAGATTGGTGGTGACAAGGTTGAAAGGGCATGCATCTCTATGGTGGGATAGTGTGCAAGCTGAAAGGAGGAGGAAGAACAAGCCATTGATAAAGAGATGGGATAGGATGGTGGCTAATATGAGAGCCAAATTCTTGCCAAAGGATTACTAGCTGACTTTGTACAGGAAAATGCAGAACCTTAAGCAAAGTTTGTTGGCTGTAAGAGAGTACACTGAATAATTATACAAGGTAAACTTGAGGGCAGACTATGTAGAGGAATCAATAGAAAAGACTACTAGATATGTCAATGGTTTAAGGATGGAGATTCATGATGAGATCAACATGATATCAATGAGAACAATGGAAGAGGCATACCAATGTGCCTTAAGAGCAGAAGAAGAGTTATTGAGAAAACATACTTCAACAGAAGTAGAGGTTCAACCAAGGGAAGAGGGAAAATATATGGAAGAGGAAAGTTTTCATCCCAAAAAGGAGAGTCCAACAACTCAAACCAACAGGAGCAGCAATATAGAGGAGGTGACTCAAGAGGGAGAAGACCTTACCAAGGAGGTAGAGGTAGAGGAAGAGGGAAATAAACTGTCTTTAGATGTTACAAATGTAACAAATTGGGTCATAGATCCTTTGAATGTCCAGAGAAGGAAGACATAGGACAAAGAGGAGCCTATGTAGCTCAGAATGAGAAGCAACAACATTGGTTACCAGTAGCTGAAAATTTTCCAAAGACGGGAGAGGCTTTGATGATGAACAAAGTCTTATTAAAGCCTCAGAAGGAGAATGTGGAACCTGCTCAAAGAAAGGCTTTATTCGGGACCATGTGTAAAGTCAAAGGGAAGTGCTGCAAGATGGTGATTGACAGTGGGAGCAATGACAATCTTGTTTCCACATAGATGGTGGAGAAGCTGAGTTTGAAGAAGGTCAAACATCCCGTTCCATACAAAGTATCATGGCTGCATAAAGGACATCAAATACTGGTAAGTGAACAATGTGAAATTGATTTGAAAATAGGCACATATAAGGATAAAATTGTATGTGATATTATGCCCATGGATGTTTTCCATATCCTTCTAGGGAGACCATGTAACTTTGAAAAAAAGGTGGTACATGATGGTAGGAGGAATTTTTATAGCTTTGAGAAATATGGGATGAAACATGTTTTACTTCCTTCGCAAGAGGAAAGTACAGTAGGGAAGCAAGACACTAAAGTCCTAATGATGATAGGAAAAGAGTATTTGCAACAAATTGATGAGGAAAAGCTGAACTATGATCTAATTTGCAAGCATAGAGTGGTACTAATGAAGACTGATATTGCATATCTTCCTGAAGAAGTTCAGGAGATGTTAGATAAATTTAGTGATATTGTGGTAGACGATTTACCCAATGAGTTTCCACCAAAGAGAGATATTAGTCATCACATTGACTTCATCCCTGGAGCAAGTTTACCAAACAAGGAAACATATAGATTGGCACCTCAAGAGAATGAGGAAGTCAAAAGGCAAGTTCAAGGACTGTTAGATAAGGGGTTGATTCAGAAAATTCTAAGCCCATGTGTAGTACCAGCAATACTTAGCTTGAAGAAAGATGGAGAGTGGAGAATGTGTATGGACTCTAGGGCCATCAATAAAATAACTATCAGATATAGGTTTCCATTACCCATGATGGATGACATGATGGATTGCCTGAGTGGATCAACATGCTTCTCAAAGTTAGATCTGAAGAGTGGGTATCATCAAATTAGAATTCGAGAAGGAGATGAATGGAGGACAACCTTTAAGACAAATGATGGGTTGTATGAATGATTGGTTATGCCATTTGGATCTTCCAATGCACCAATCACCTTCATGAGGTTAATGAATCAGGTCTTAAGAGATTTCATATGTAAGTTTGTAATAGTTTACCTCGATGATATTCTTATTTTTTAGTCAAACATAAAAAGATCATTTGGAACATCTAAGATGTGTTTTGAAGAAATTGCAAAAGGAAAAGTTGTTAGTAAATGTGAAGAAGTGTTCATTTCTGAAATCAGAGTTAGTATATTTGGGTTTTGTTATCTCGAGAGATGGATCCGGAAAAAAGTGTAAGCAATCATTGATTGGCCTTCACCTCAGAGCATATTTTAGGTAAGAATTTTCCATGGATTGGCAAGTTTTTATAGGAAGTTTATAAAGAATTTCAGTGGTATTTGTTCATCTATCATTGAAACAGTTAGGAAGCATAAACAACCATTTCAATGGAAAGTTGAGGCTGAAAGGATCTTTGAGTTTTTAAAGAAAAATATTATTGAGCAACCGGTGTTGAAGTTACCATATTTCAAGCACCCTTTCCAAGTAAAGTGTGATGCCAGTGGAGTAGAAATTGGAGCTGTACTCAGTCAAGAAGACATAACTGTAGCATATTTCAGCAAGAAGTTGAATGATTCAAAACATAAATACTCATCCCATGACAAGGAATTTTATGCTATTTTCCAAGCATTGAAGCATTGGAGACATTATCTAATGCCTAGGGAGTTTGTTGTGTTTTCTGATAATAATGCATTGCAATACATTATGCAACAAACTAAATTGAATTAGAAGCATGTCAAATGGGTTGAGTTCTTGAAAAGATTTACCTTTGTGTTGAAGCACATAAGTGGGTAATCAAATCAGGTAGCTGATGCCTTAAGTAGGAGACAATTGATTGTGCAAGAAAATCATATCCAAGTTTTAGGATTTGAACACTTAAGAGATTTATATGAGTCGGACATTAATTTTTAGAATGCATACAGATCTTGTAGAAATTCTGTGGAGATGGACAGAGAGCCATGGATGGAGTATATGCTGCAATATGATTTTCTCTTTAAAAACAATAAACTTTGTATTCCCAAATGCTCCATGAGAGAGAATTTGATATAGGAAAAACATAATGGAGGGATGGATGGTCACTTTGGAAGTGATAAAACCTTTGGACAGTTAAGCCATTTTTATTTTTGGCCAAATATGAGGTTTGAAGTAGAGAAGTTTGTGAGCAGATGCAGGGTATGCCAACATGCGAAGGGAAGAATCCAAAACACAAGATTGTACACACCATTTCCTGTTCCAATTAGGCCTTGGGATTCAATGAGTATGGACTTTATATTGGGTTTGCCAAAAACACAGAAAGTAAATAATTTCATCTTTGTAGTTGTTGATAGATTTACTAATATGGAAAATTTCATTCCATGGTATAAGACAAGCGATTCCACACACATTGCTAATTTTTTCTTTAATGAAGTTGTGAAGTTGCATGGTTTACCTAGGAGCATTGTATCTGACAGATATGTGAGATTCACAGGTCATTTATGGAGGACCTTCTGGAAGAAATTGGGTACTAAACTGAACTTTAGTTCAACATATCATCCACAGTCTAATGGGCAGACTGAGGTGGTAAATAGAAGTCTGGGTAACATATTGAGAAGTCTGGTTGGAGAAAATCCAAAACAATGGGACAAGGTGATAGCTCAAGTTGAGTTTGCATATAATGACTCACCATATAGAAGTACAGGAATGAGTCCATTCCAAATTCTGTATGGTATGAACTCAAGAGGAGTATATGAGCTTCGATACTTAGGTCAATTGGAGAAGAGAAGTGTAGATGGAGAAGAATTTGTAGCAAGAATTAGTGAGATACAAGAGCAAGTTAAAGCAAGGTTGCAGCACAATAATACTAGTTACAAATCAAGAGAAGATTTAAGAAGAAGAGAGAAAAACTATGAAGTTGGAGATTTAGTGCTAGCTCATTTGAGGAAAGAGAGGTTTCCAAAATGAGAGTACAATAAGCTGAAAATGAAGAAAATTGGGACATGCAGGATACTCATAAAATTTTCTGCAAATTCCTATGAGATGGAAATACCAATAGGGATTGGTATTCCTCATATATTAAATGTTGCTGACCTATATCCTTATGTGGCAGAGGATACATGTCAACTGGCAGAAGGTGAAGATTCTATTGAAGATATTCAATGGCTGAATCCGATGCCAATGACACAACCATTAGAAGATGAAGATATCTTGGATACTAAAGTGGCAAGGAGTACTAGGCAGAGAGATTACTTAGAGTATTTTGTAAAAAGGAAGGAGGATCCAGTAGAAGACTCTGCTTGGATGAGTGTTGCAGAGCTGAAAGCGAAGGGCATGCCAGTGTCCGATTTGATGAACACGAGTTCATGAATTTTCACCCGTGGGAGTTTGATGCAGGAGCATTGATCCAGGTGGATATCAATGGCCACCCACCTTTTCCAGCTGGCTCAAAACAACTTTCTAGCAATTTTGATAATTTACTATTTTTAGCAGTTTTTTGGGTCTTGAACTTTCGGAGCCGTTTTGAGGCCCTAAACGATGTTTTTGGGGTATGTTGCAATTTTGTGCAAATGTTGTATTCCTCGGATAGATCTTTCCAATGGGATATCATACACCTAAAATGGAGATCGCATGCAAAAGTTACGACCCTGGGAAGTTGATGTACTGACTTACCCAAACGGGGCCCACATGACCTTTGGCACTTCATCTCCTAGGGTTAGGTTTTTGGATGTTTAGGGTTTTTTGAACTCTTGTTTATTGTAAAAAGGACTTGAGAGCCTCATTGTAATGTTATTCTTGCAAATGAGCGCAACCATCACATCTCTTCTCAGAGATAAGCCACCACCATTCCAACAAGCTTGTTTTCCGTTGCATTTTACAGTTTCATCTTATTTCCTTATTTAATAGAAAGTTGGTTTTACTGTATCTCTGTTATTCTGTGTTAAGCATCTGGTAAAAATCTGTAGTCATTTCGTTCTGCTCACAAAATCTGGATCAGTGGTATCAGAGCGGTTTGCTCCTTGTCATCTTAATGCATGTCCCCAACGAGGTCAGAGTACAAAGAGTTGGGTCTCGAGCTTGTTTCTCTTGAGGAAAAAATCTCTCGCACACCCAAGCGACCTCGCATGGAAGGAGAAAAGAAAGATGACAGGATAGGAGATCCTTTCAAACTGTTGATTGAGGAAGTCCTCACCCAACAGAGGAACACGATGATGGATAATTTTGTGCAAATCCTTCATCGTCTACCAACATGTGACACAACTTCGTCGAGCGGAGGCATCGCCCCCTTCAAGGTACAAATAAACTTCAATATTCCTATATTTGAAGGTCAGATAGATGTAGATGCTGTAGAGAAGTGGTTGAATATACTAGAAGGGTATTTTTCTTTCCATAATTTTTTGAATAGAGAAAATATTACTTTTGCGCTCCTCAAAGCCGTTCCCCATGTCAAAGATTGGTGGGAAAATTTCTGTGAGCAAAAGGAAATAGAGGAACCCTCATTATTTACAGTCATGACCACCTAGAAATCCTTCAGGGATGCTATTAAGAAACAATACTACCCTGTCAGAAGTTATGATGACTTGTATACCAAATGGACCACACTGTGGCAAGAAAGAGACCAAGTAGTCCAGATTTCACAAGTATCTTCCATACCTTGCGCACCAAGCTGGGTATCAAAGATTCAGAGTGAAATTTGGTGCTCAAGTATCATGGTGCTTTGCATAGATACATCCAAAATGAAATGGAATTTCTAGACATCTCATCCTTGGGCGCGGCCTATCGATATGCCATCAAAATCGAGCAGAAGCTCAAACAAAAGACGCGACAATTTGGGCCGTGGAACCCCTCACAACAAAAGCCAGGAAAGGGCAGCCCCAACCCATAAAACAAAGGACAGAGAAAATATGGATAGTATCAGGACAACCAATCCAAGCCACAAGCAAAGAAGGACATTGAAAAGACAAAGAAAGATACCGGGAAGTGGTGCGACTTCCATAAGAGCCCTTGGCATAACACTGTTGACTGTCGCTCAAAGTAGACGCTGGTGGCTGAAGTGAAAGTCTCTGAATGAGATGCGGGTTCTGACTCTGAGTCAGAACCATAAATGGGAAGACATATCATTGACACAGAACCTAGTGCCACCATTGCTACCACCAAGCTCTAGCACGGTGAACCAGACGAGCCAAAAAAAGGAGAGCACCTCTTCCATTCACAGATGTGGGTAAAAGGCACCTCGCTTCACTTCATTGTTGATAGTGGTAGCCAGAAGAACCTCATCTCAGCAGAGGTCATCAAGTGGCTGGCCCTGTCGACAACGCTGCACCCACAACCCTACACCATTGGATGGCTCTTAGCATTGGATGGGCCTTCAAAGATGAGGTATTGTGTGATGTTGCTCCTCTCGAAGCTTGTGATGTTCTTTTGGTCCAACCTTATTTATGGAAATGTCATGCTGTATATGAGTCTAGGCCTTGTAGTGTTATTATTACTTTGAACAGGAAATTGTACAGGATACCCGAGGCTGTCCCACCTAGTGCTATTTCCTTGATCTCTACTAAGAAATGCAGGAAGGTCATCTCTCAGACAGGGAAGTTTGTCTTCTTCGTGATTCTCTCTCAGAATGAGAGAAAAATCACAGGGACATCCAGGGTTTCTGTGGCCGACCTCTCCACCCAACAGAAGCAAGTAGATAAGGTCATGGAAGAATACTCGAATATCTTCTCCTCACCTACCGGGCTACCTCTGCATTGCCAGGTCAAGCACCCCATCAATCTGACCCCTGACACACCGCTGCCTAATGCGCCAGTCTATCACCGGTCTCTGTTAGAGAATGAGGAGATCAAGTGACAGATCCAAGAATTGCTCCACAAGGGGCACATCCATCCCAGTGCATCACCTTGCGGGAGCCCAACCATGCTGGTACAGAAGAAAGATGGAACTTGGCGACTTTGCATTGATTACCGGGCTCTGAATAAAATCACAGTCAGAAACCGGTACCCGATTCCCTGAATCGACGACCTCCTTGATTAACTCATGGGGGACAAATACTTCAGTAAGATTGATCTGAAGTCTGGCTACCACCAGGTCTCGATAGAATAGACAGATGTATATAAGACCGCCTTCAAGTCAAAGGAAGGCTTTTTTGAATGGTTGGTCATGCCCTTTGGTGTTACAAATTCTCCAACCACTTTCATGAGGATGATGGACAATATCCTACGACCATTCACCAATACTTTTGTAGTGGTGTATTTGGATGACATTTTTGTTTACAACAAGACTCGGGATGAACACTTACAACATATTCAGCAGGTTCTGCACTCCCTGCGAGAGCACAAGATATACACTAACTTGGAAAAATGCTCCTTCAGCATGGACAGGGTCCATTACCTAGGATATATCATTGATCAAAATGGCGTACATGTGGATCCGACCAAGATCCAATTCATTCGTGACTGGCCAACCCCAACCACACTCACTGAGCTTTAAAGCTTCTTGGGCCTTGCCAATGTCTACCGTAGTTTTGTGTTGGGATTCTCCCATATTGCATGGGCCCTCAGCCAAATAACTAGGGGTGGTGGGAAGGAAAAATTTGCATGGGGCCAGACCCAACAACAAGCGTTCAATGATTTGAAGCAGCGCTTGTGCTCAACCCCAGTACTTTCACTACCAGACCTACAATATCCCTTTGAGATTGAGACTGATTCTTCAGACTATGCTGTGGGTGCCATTCTCACACAACATGACCACCCCGTGGCCTATCATAGTGAGACACTATCAGATGCTATCCATAAGTACCCTACTTACGACAAATAAATGTACTCCATTGTGAAAGCCTGCTGCCAGTGGAGACATTACATTCTTGGGAGGGAGACAATCATCCATACTAATCATAAGCCACTACAGTTCATGCAGACACAAGGAAAATTGGAGAGTGACCGCCATCAAAAGTGGTCCACATACTTGCAGCAATTCCACGTCAACATCAAGTATAAAACAAGAAGCACCAATTGGGTCACTGATTGCCTCAACAGACCACCACTCATGACACTCACCACAGTGCTAGACTATTGTGGCCATGAGACCTCTGGATGGCCCCAACTCTATGAGATAGACCCAGACTTCACCACCACCTACCAAATGTTGGGTGCAAAGGCAATTATCGATAATTTCCATCTTCAAGATGAGTTGTTGTGTCGTCTGGGACATATCTGTGTTCCATCAAGTGAGAGAGTGAAGCTGATCCTGGAAGTCCCCTACAGTCGGGTGGTAGGACACTTCGGCATCGAAAAGACAGTGGTGATGCTACAAAAACATTTCTACTGGCCGAAACTTCAATAGGAGGTCAGCAAGTATATCAGGTCTTGCACAACCTGTGCTATTGCCAAACCAACCACTAATAAATAGGGCCTGTACACTCCTCTTCCTACTCCTGGTAGGCCATGGGAATCCATCTCAATGGATTACATGTCGGGCCTCCGGTCCACTAAGCGGGGAAATGACTGTGTTTTTGTGGTTGTTGACCGCTTTTCTAAGATGGCAATTTTGGATGCCTACAAGAAGAGCATCACAGCAGAAGCCACTGCCAAGATCTTCTTTGAACGAGTCTGGGTACATTTTGGAATCCCACAAACCATTGTCTCAGATCAGGACATTCGATTTCGAATCACATTTTGGTCGAGCCTCTTGTCACTGTTGGACACCAAGCTCACCAAATCCACGACCTTCCACCCCGAGATAGATGGCCAAACTGAGGTCATAAATCGAATGATCATGCATATCCAGTGCATGTATAATTCTAAGCACCCTCACACATGGGATGAGAGTATTCCCTATGTCCAACATAGCTACAATCGAGCCTTGCATAGCTCAACCAACCACAACCCCTTTGAGGTGGGGTTGGGATTCCAACCATTGGGTCCCATAGCTTCCCCTTGCGGTCACCTCGACCGACTCCTCTCCTGCTCCAACTGAGGCTGACAAAGCCACCCGGTTTGTTGAGAGGATCCAACACATCCTCCAACAGGTTCAAGATATCCTACAAAAGTCCAATGACAAGTACAATCACTTCCATGATCAACATCGGGTTCCACATAAGTTTCAGGTGGGCAACGAAGTTTGGTTGCACTTGTAGAAAGAACGCCTTACATGACTCCATTGGAAGCTTCACCCACTCTGTTATAGGTTGTACACCATCACCAAGGCTGTGGGGGATAATGCGTTTGAGCTCAACATTCCTCCTTTCCTTGGCCTACACCTAGTGTTCAACGTGGACCTCCTTCGTCCTTATTTCCCACCATTATTGGACACCTCAGATGTAGCAGAACAATTGACACCAACAGAGCTCAACCGCGACTACATACAACAGGCATCCAGTGATCATATTGTGGACACACAGATCAAGGGCACTCGACAACAAAGGATCCATCTTTATTGAGTTGTTAAAGCAGGACAACCCCTGCACCAAGACAAGTGGCTCACCCGGGGCCAAATTCAACAGAAATTTCCTCATCTGATGGGGGAACTCAATGCAATGGAGACCATTGCTTCCTAAGGAGGGAGGATTGATCCAGGTGGATATCGGTGGCCACCCACCTTTTCCATTTGGTTCAAAACAAATTTCTAGCAATTTTGATAATTTACTATTTTTAGCAGTTTTTCGGGTCCTGAACTTTCGGAGCCGTTTTGAGGCCCTAAACGACGTTTTTTGGGGTATGTTGATAGTTTGTATAGTTGCTGTAGTCCTCGGATAGATTTTTCCAATGGGCTATCATACACCTAAAACGAAGATCGTATGCAAAAGTTACGACCCCAGGCAATTGATGTACTGACTTACCCAAACGAGGCCCACATGACTTTTGGTGCTTGATCTCCTAGGGTTAGGGTTTTTGAAACTCCTGTTTATTGTAAAAATGCCTTGAGAGCCTCATTGTAACAATATTCTTGCGAATGAGCGCAACCGTCACATATTTTCTCAGAGATAAGCCGCCACCATTCCAACAAGTTTGTTTTCCGTTGCATTTTATAGTTTCAACTTATTTCCTTATTTAATAGAAAACCAGTTTTACTGTATCTCTGTTATTCTGTGTTAAGCATCTGGTAAAAATCTGTATTCATTTCTTTCTGCTCATAAAATCCAGATCAGTGGCATCAGAGTATTCTTCTCCTTATTGTCTTAATGCATATCCCCAATGAGGTCGGAGTACAAAGAGTTGGGTCTCGAGCTTGTTTATCTTGAGGACAAAAGCTCTCGCACACCCAAGCGACCTCTCATGGAAGGAGAAAAGAAAGATTATGGGACAGGAGATCCTTTCAAACTGTTGATTGAGGAATCCCTCACCCAACAAAGGAACGAGATGATGGATAATTTCGCGCAAATCCTTCGGCAACTACCAATAGGCGATGCATCTTCATCGAGCGGAGGCACCACCCCCTTCAAGGTACAAATAAACTTTGATATTCCTATATTTGAAGGTCAGATAGACACAGATGGTGTAGACAAGTGGTTGAATCTACTAGAAGGGTATTTTTTTGTCCATAACTTTTTGAATAGAGAAAATATTACTTTTGCACTCCTCAAAGCCATTCCCCATGTCAAAGATTGGTGGGAAAATTTTTGTGAGGAAAAGGAAACATAGGAACCCTAATTATTTACAGTCACGACCACTTGGGAATCCTTCAAGGATGCTATTAAGGAACAATACTACCCTATCAGAAGTTATGACGACTTGTATACCAAATGGACCACACTGCGGCAAGAAAGAGACCAAGCAGTGCCAGATTTCACAAATATCTTCCATACCTTGCGCACCAAGCTGGGTATCAAAGATTCAGAACGACATCTGGTGCTCAAGTATCACAGTGCTCTACATAGATACATCGAAAATGAAATGGAATTTTTGGGCATATCATCCTTGGGCGCGGCCTACCAATATGCCGTCAAAATTGAGGAGAAGCTCAAACAAAAGACGTGACAATTTGGGCTGGGGAACCCCTCACAACAAAATCCAGGAAAGAGAAGCCCCAACCCATAGAAGAAAGGATAGAGAAAATATGGACAGTATCAGGACAACTAGTCCAAGCCGCAGACAAAGAAGGACACCAGAAAGACAAAGAAAGATACCGGGAAGTGGTGCGACTTCCATAAGAGACTTTGGCATAACACTGCTGACTTCCGCTTAGAGAAAACATTGGTGGCCGAAGTGAAATCCTCTAAATCAGATGCGGGTTCTAACTTTGAGTCAGAACCAGAAATGGGAAGACAGATCATTGACGCAGAACCCAGTTCCATCGTTGCTACCACCAAGGTCCAACATGGTGAACCAGATGAGCCAGAAGAAGGAGAGCGCTTCTTCCATTCACAGATGTGGGTAAAAGGCACCTCACTGCACTTCATCGTTGATAGTGGTAGCTAGAAGAAACTCATCTTAGCAGAGGTCGTCAAGCAACTGGCCCTATCGATAATGTCGCACCCACAAGCCTACACCATTGGATGGCTCTGCCAAGGAAGCGATCTCTGTGTCGCCAATAGTTCCGACTGTCGTACGACATCACACCCTTCAAAGACGAGGTATTGTGTGATGTTTCTCCACTCGAAGTTTGTGATGTTCTTTTGGGCAAACGTTATTTATGGAAACCTCATGTTGTATATGAGTCTAGGCCTCGTAGTGTTATTATTACTTTGAACAGGAAATTGTACAGGATACCCGAGGCTGTCCCACCTAGTGCTATTTCCTTGATCTCTTCTAAGAAATGTGGGAAGGTCATCTCTCATACGAGGAAGTTTGTCTTCTTCGTGATTCGCTCTCAGAATGAGAAAAATCACAGCCATATCCAGGGTCTTTGTGGATGACCTCTCCACCCAACAGAAGTAAGTAGATAAGGCCGTGGAAGAATACTCAGATATCTTCTCCTCACCTATCGGGGTACCTCTGCACTACCAGGTAAAAAACCCCATCGATATGACCCCCGACACACCGCTGCCCAATGGGCCGGTCTATCACTTCTCTCTTTTAGAGAATGAGGATATCAAGCGACAGATCCAATAATTTCTCCACAAGGGGCACATCCATCCCAGCTCATCACCTTGCGGGAGACCAATCATGCTGGTACATAAGAAAGATGGAACATGGCGACTTTGCATTGATTAGGGGGCTCTGAATAAAATCACAGTCAGAAACCAGTACCTGATTCCTCGAATTGACGACCTCCTTGATCAACTCATGGGGTCCAAATACTTCAGTAAGATTGATCTGAAGTTTGGCTACCACCAGGGCCCAATAGAACAGACAGATGTATGTAAGACGACCTTCAAGTCAAAGGAAGGCCTTTTTGAATGGTTGGTCATGCCCTTTGGTCTGAAAAATGCTCCAACCACTTTCATGAGGATGATGTATGATATCCTACGACCATTCACCAATACTTGTGTAGTGGTGTATCTGGATGACATTCTCATTTACAACAAGACTTGGGATGAACACTTGCAACATATTCAATAGGTTTTGCACACCCTGCGGCAACACAAGCTATACGCCAACTTGGAAAAATGCTCCTTCGGCATGGACATGGTCCATTACCTAGGCTACATCATTGATGAACATGGTGTACATGTGGATCTATCCAAGATCCAAGTCATCCGTGACTGGCCAACCCCAACCACACTCACTAAGCTTCGGAGCTTCTTGGGCCTTGCCAATTTCTACCGCAGGTTTGTGTTGGTATTCTCCCATATTGCATGGGCCCTCAGCCAAATAACCAGGGGTGGTGGTAAGTAAAAATTTGCGTGGGTCCGGCCCCAACAACAAGCAATTGATGATTTGAAGCATTGCTTGTGCTCAGCCCCAGTACTTTCACTACTAGACCTGCAACAACCCTTTGAGATTGAGATTGATGCTTCAAACTATGCTGTGGGTGCCGTTCTCACATAGCATGACCACCCCATGGCCTATCATAGTGTGACACTATCAGATGCTATCCGTAAGTACCCTAATTATGACAAATAAATGTACTCCATTGTGGAAGCTTGCCGCCAGTGGAGAAATTACATTCTTGGGAGGTAGAAAATCATCCACACTGATCATAAGCCACTGCAGTTCATGCAGACACAAGGAAAATTGCAGAATGTTTGCCATCAAAAGTGGTCCACATACTTGCAACAATTCCACCTCAACATCAGGTATAAAATATGAAGAACCAACCGGGTCACTGATTGCCTCAACAGACCACCAGTAGCGACACTCACCACAGTGCTAGACTCTTGCGGCCATGAGACCTATGGATTGCCCCAACTCTATGAGATAGACCCACACTTCACCACTACCTACCAAATGTTTGGTGCAAAGGCAGTTGTCGATAATTTCCATCTTTAGGATGGGTTGTTGTGTCGTTTGGACCATATCTGTGTTCCATCAAGTGAGAAATGAAGCTATTATGGGAAGCCCACTACAGTTGGGTGGCAAGACACTTCGGCATTGAAAAGACAGTGGCGATGCTACAAAAAATTTTCTACTAGCCGAAACTTCGACATGAGTTCAACAAGTATATCAGGTATTTCATTGCCTGCACTATTGCCAAACCAACCACTAAGAAACAAGGCCTGTACACCCCTCTTCCTACTCCTGACATGCCATGGGAATCCATCTCAATGGACTACATGTCGGGCCTCCCATTCACCAAGTGGGGAAATGACTGTGTTTTTGTGGTTGTTGATCACTTTTCTAAGATGGCGATTCTGGTTGCATGTAAGAAGAGCATCACAGTAGAATCTATTGCCAAGCACTTCTTTGAATGAGTCTGGGTACATTTTGGAATCCCACAAACCATTGTCTCAGATCGGGATAGTGGATTTCTCAGCACATTCTGATCGAGCCTTTGGTCACTACTGGATACCAATCTCACCAAATCCACGACCTTCCACCCCTAGACAGATGGCCAAACCGAGGTTGTAAATTGAATGATCATGCATATCCTCTATATGTATAATTGCAAGCACCCTCGCACATGGGATGAGATTCTTCCCTATGTCCAACATAGCTACAACCGAGCCCTGCATAGCTCAACCGACCACAGCGCCTTTCAAGTGGGCTTGGGATTCCAACCATTGGGTCCGATAGATTTTGCACTTCCCCTTGCGGTCACCTTGACCAAATCCTCTCCTGCTCCAACAGAGGATGAAAAAGCCACCTGGTTCATTGAGAAGATCCAGCACATACGCCAACAGGTTCAGGATATACTATAGAAGTCCAATGACAAGTACAAGCAACACCATGATCAACATTGGGTTCCACATAAGTTTCAGGTGAGCAACAAAGTTTGCTTACACTTGTAGAAAGAATGCCTTACAGGACCCTATCAGAAGCTTCACCCACTATGTTATGGGCCATACACCATCACCAAGGTTGTGGGTGATAATTCTTTTGAGCACAACATTCCTCCTTTCCTTGGCCTGCACCCAGTGTTCAACGTGGACCTCCTTTGTCCTTATTTCCCACCATTATTGGACACCTGAGACGTAGAAAAACAACTAACACCAATAGAGCTCAACCTAGAATGCATACAATAGACATCCATTAATTATATTGTGGACACACAAATCAAGGGAACTCGACAACAAAGGATCTATCTTTATCGAGTCGTCAAAGTAGGGCAACTCCTGCACCAAGGCAAGTGGCTCACCTGGGGCCAAATTCAACAGAAATTTCCTCATCTGATGGGGGAAATCAACACAATGGAGACCATTGCTTCCTAAGGAGGGAGGATTTATCTAGGTGGATATTAGTGGCCACCCACCTTTTCTAGTGGGCTCAAAACAACTTTCTAGTAATTTTGATAATTTACTATTTTTAGCAGTTTTCAGGTCGTGAATTTAGAGAGCCGTTTTGAGGCCCTAAACGACCTTTTTTGGGATATGTTCTAGTTTGGTGCAAATGTTGTAGTCCTCAAATATATCTTTCCAATGGGCTATCATACACCTAAAATGAAAATCGAATGCAAAAGTTACGACCACGAGAAGTTGATGTACTAACTTACCCAAATGGGGCCCACATGACTTTTGGCACTTCATCTCCTAGGGTTAGGTTTTTGGATGTTTAGGGTTTTTTAAACTCTTGTTTATTGTAAAAGGGCCTTGAGATCATCATTGTAATGATATTCTTGTGAATGAGTGCATCCGTCACATCTCTTCTCAGAGATAAGCCGCCACCATTCCGACAAGCTTGTTTTCTGCTACATTTTACAGTTTCAGTTTATTTCCTTATTTAATAGAAAACCAGTTTTACTGTATCTTTGTTATTCTGTGTTAAGCATCTGGTAAAAATCTGTAGTCATTTCATTCTACTCATAAAATTCAGATCAGTGGTATTAGAGCGGTCTGCTCCTTGTCGTCTTAATGCATGTCCCCAACGAGGTCGGAGTACAAAGAGTTGGGTCTCGAGCTTGTTTCTCTTGAGGAAAAAATCTCTTACACACCCAAGCGACCTCTCATGGAAGGAGAAAAGAAAGATAACGGGACATGAGATCCTTTCAAACTGTTGATTGGGGAATCCCTCACCCAACAGAGGAACGAGATGATGGATAATTTTGTGTAAATCCTTCGACGACTACCAACAAACGACACATCTTTGTCGAGCGGAGGCACCACCCCCTTCAAGGTACATATAAACTTTGATATTCCTAAATTTGAAGGTTAGATAGATGCAAATGATGTAGAAAATTGGTTGAATCTACTAGAATGGTATTTTTTTGTCCATAACTTTTCGAATAGAGAAAAGATTACTTTTGCGCTCCTCAAAGCCATTCCCCATGTCAAAGATTGGTGTGAAACTTTCTATGAGAAAAAGGAAACAGAGGAACCCTCATTATTTACAGTCATGGCCACTTGGGAATCCTTCAAGGATGCTATTAAGGAACAATACTACCCTGTCAGAAGTTATGATGACTTGTATACCAAATGGACCACACTGCAGCAAGAAAGAGACCAAGCAGTGCCAGATTTCACAAATATCTTCCATACCTTATGCACCAAGATGGGTATCAAAGATTTTGAGCAACATCTGGTGCTCAAGTATCACGGTGCTCTACATAGATACATCCAAAACAAAGTGGAATTTCTGGACATCTCATCCTTGGGTGCGACCTACCGATATGTCGTCAAAATCGAGTAGAAGCTCAAATAAAAGACATGACAATTTGGGCCGAGGAACCCCTCACAACAAAAGCTAGGAAAGGGAGGCCCCAACCCATAGAAAAAAGGACAGAGAAAAGATGGAAAATATCAGGACAACCAGTCCAAGCCACAAGCAAAGAAGGACACCGAAAAGACAAAGAAAGATACCGGGAAGTAGTGCGACTTCCATAAGAGCCCTTGGCATAACACTGCTGACTGCCACTCAAAGTAGATGCTGGTGGCTGAAGTGAAAGCCTCTAAATCAGATGCAGGTTCTAACTTAGAGTCAGAACCAGAAATGGGAAGACATATCATTAATGTGGAACCTAGTGCCACCATTGCTACCACCAAGCTCCAACATGGTGAACCAGACGAGCCAGAAGAAGGAGAGCGCCTCTTCCATTCAAATATGTGGGTAAAAGGCACCCCATTGTGCTTCATCGTTGATAATGGTAGCCAAAATAACCTCATCTCAGCAGAGTTTGTCAAGCGTTTGGCCTTGTCGACAACGCCGCACCCACAACCCTACACCATTGGATGGCTCCGCCAAGGAAGCGATCTCCGTGTCAGCCAACAGTGCCAAATGTCATATGACATCAAGCCCATCAAAGATGAGGTATTCTGTGATGTTTCTCCTCTTGAAGTTTGTGATGTTCTTTTGGGCCAACCTTATTTATGGAAATGTCATGCTTTATATGAGTCTAGGCCTCATAGTGTTATTATTACTTTGAACAAGAAATTGTACAGGATACCCGAGGCTATCCCACCTAGTGCTATTTCCTTGATCACTGCTAAGCAATGCAGGAAGGTCATCTCTCAGATGGGGGAGTTTGTCTTCTTCGTGATTCTCTCTCAAAATGAGAGAAAAATCACAGCCCCATCCAAGGTCTCTGCGGCTGACCTTTCCACCCAGTAGAAACAAGTAGATAAGTTCATGGAAGAATACTTGGATATCTTCTCCTCACCTACCGGGGTACCTCTGCACTGCCAGGTCAAGCACCCCGTCAATCTGACCCCCGACGCACCACTTCCCAATGGGCCATTCTATCGTCGCTCTCTATTAGAGAATGAGGAGATCAAGCGATAGATCCAAGAATTTCTCCACAAGGGGCACATCTGTCCCAACTCATCACCTTGAGGGAGCCCAATTGTGCTGGTACAAAAGAAAGATGGAACCTAGCGACTTTGCATTGATTACTGAGCTCTGAATAAAATCACAGTCATAAACTAGTACCTGATTCCTCGAATCGACGACCTCCTTGATCAACTCATTTGGGCCAAATACTTTAGTAAGATTGATCTGAAGTCTGGCTACCACCAGGTCCCGATAGAACAGACAGATGTATGGAAGACCACCTTCAAGTCCAAGGAAGGCCTTTTTGAATGGTTGGTCATGCCCTTTGGTATGAAAAATTCTCCAGCCACTTTCATGAGGATGATGGACGATATCCTGCAACCATTCACCAATACTTTTGTAGTGGTGTATCTAGATGACATTCTCATTTACAACAAGACTTGGGATGAGCACTTGCATCATTTTCAGCAGGTTCTGTACACCCTGCGACAACAGAGCTATACGCCAACTTGGAAAAATTCTCTTTTGGCATGGACAGGATCCATTACCTAGGCTACATCATTGATCAACATGGTGTACATGTGGATCCAGCCAAGATCCAAGTCATCCGTGACTGGCCAGCCCCAACCAAACTCGTTGAGCTTCGAAGCTTCTTGGGCCTTGCTAATTTCTACCGCAAGTTTGTGTTGGGATTCTCCCATATTGCATGGTCCCTCATCCAAATAACAGGGGTGGTGGTAAGGTAAAGTTTGTGTGGGGTCGACTCCAACAACAAGAGTTTGATGATTTGAAGCAGTGCTTGTGCTCAGCCCCAATACTTTCACTACTAGACCTGCAACAACCCTTTGAGATTGAGACTAATGCTTTAGACTATACTGTGGGTGTCATTCTCACGTACCACGACCACCCCGTGGCCTATCAAAGTGAGACACTATCAAATGTTGTCCGTAAGTACCCTACTTATGACAAAGAAATGTAATCCATTGTGCAAGCCTACCGCCAGTGGAGACATTAAATTATTGGGAGGGAGACAGTCATCCACACTAATCATAAGCCACTGCAGTTCATGCAGACATAAGGAAAATTGCAGAATGACCGCCATCAAAAGTGGTCCACATACTTGCAGTAATTCCACCTCAACATCAAGTATAAAATAGGAAGCACAAACTGGGTCGTTGATTGCCTCAGTAGACCACCAGTCGCGACACTCACCAAAATGCTAGACTCTTGTGGCCATGAGACCTATGGATGGCCCCAACTCTATGAGACAGACCCAGACTTCACCACCACCTACTAAATGTTGGGTGAAAAGGAAGTTGTCGATAATTTCCATCTTCAGGATGGGTTTTTGTGTTGTCTGGGCCATATCTGTGTTCCATCAAGTGAGTGAGTAAAGATGATCTGGGAATCCCACTATAGTTAGGTGGCAGGACACTTCAGTGTCGAAAAGACAGTGGCAATGCTACAAATACATTTCTACTGGCCGAAACTTCAACAGGAGGTCAACAAGTATATCAGGTCTTGCACTGCTTGTGCTATTTCCAAACCAACCACTAAGAAATAGGGGCTATACACCCCTCTTCCTACTCCTGAGAGGCCATGGGAATCAGTCTCAATGGACTACATGTCAGGCCTCCCATCCACAAAGCGGGGAAATGACTGTGTTTTTGTGGTTGTTGATCGCTTTTCTAAGATGACGATTCTGGTTGCTTGCAAGAAGAGCATCACAATAGAAGCCATTGCCAAGCTCATCTTTGAATGAGTCTGGGTACATTTTTGAATCCCACAAACCATTTTCTCAGATCGGGATAGTCAATTTCTCAACACATTCTAGTTGAGCCTCTGGTCACTGCTGGACACCAAGCTAACCAAATCCACGACCTTCCACCCCTAGACAGATGGCCAAACCGAGGTCGTAAATCAAATGATCATGCATATCCTACACATGTATAATTCCAAGAACCCTTGCACATGGGATGATATTATTCCCTATGTCCAACATAGCTACAATCGAACCTTGCATAGCTCAACCGACCACAACCCCTTTCAGGTGGGGTTGGGATTCCAACCATTGGGTCCCATAGATGTTGCACTTCCCCTTGCAGCCACCTTGACCAAATCCCCTTCTGCTCCAATTGAGGCTGACAAAGCCAACCGATTCATTGAGAGGATCCAACACATCTTCCAACAAGTTCAGGATATTCTATAGAAGTCCAATGACAAGTACAAGCAGTGCCATGATCAACATCAGGTTCCACATAAGTTTCAGGTGGGCGACAAAGTTTGGTTGCACTTGTAGAAAGAATGCCTTACAAGACCCCATCAGAAGCTTCTCCCTCTCCATTATGGGTCGTACACCATCACCAAGGCTGTGGGGGATAATGATTTTGAGCTCAACATTCCTCCTTTCCTTGGCCTGCACCCAATGTTCAATGTGGACCTCCTTCGGCCTTATTTCTCACCATTATTGGACACCTCATACATAGAAAAACAACTGACACCAACAGAGCTCATCCTAGACTACATACAACATGCATCCAATGATCATATTGTGGACACACAGATTGAGGGCACTCGACAACAAAGGATGCAGCTTTATCGAGTCGTCAAAGCAGGGCAACTCCCGCACCAAGGCAAGTGGCTCACCTGGTGCCAAATTCAACAAAAAATTCCTCATCTGATGGGGGAACTCAACACAATGGATACCATTGCTTCTTAAGGAGGGAGGATTGATCTAGGTGTATATCGGTGGCCACCCACCTTTTCTAGCTAGCTAAAAACAACTTTCTAGCAATTTTGATAATTTACTATTTTTAGCAGTTTTTCGGGTCCTGAACTTTCGGAGCCGTTTTGAGGTCCTAAACGACGTGTTTTGGGGTATGTTGAAATTTTGTGCAACTGTTGTAGTCCTCGGATAGATAGTACCAATGGGATATCATACTCCTAAAATGAATATCGTATGCAAAAGTTACGACCCCGGGCAGTTGATGTACTGACTTACCCAAACGGGGCCCACATGACTTTTGGCGCTTCATCTCCCAGGGTTAGGTTTTTTGATGTTTAGGGTTTTTGAAACTCCTGTTTATTGTAAAAATTCCTTGAGAGCCTCATTGTAATTATCTTCTTGTGAATGAGAACAATCGTCACATCTCTTCTCAGAGATAAGCCGCCACCATTCCAGCAAGCTTGTTTTCTGTTGCATTTTACAATTTCAGTTTATTTCCTTATTTAATAGAAAACCAATTTTACTGTATCTCTGTTATTCCGTGTTAAGAATATGGTAAAAATATGTAGTCATTTTGTTCTACTCATAAAATCCAGATCAAGCATCATGAAAAAGCCAACAATGTGACAAACTGGTCACATGTTGTGGCTTGATAAGGGGACAAACAATCCTAAAGTTTGAAGAAGTTGTTTATGAATGCTTTATTAATTTCAATTATGTATGTAGGTTAATTTGTTGACAAGTTTGAGGGAAAAGTGGAATAAATGGCAGTTTGATACTTCCTACGAGGAGATCAAGCCAGATAAGGTAGTCTGTTGCAAAATAATAGGGGATTGTTGTTCTAAAAATAGTCATTACTTCATTCATGCAGGAGTGGGTTAGTTGTTAGCATTTCGGTGTTGAATTTGGAATCATAAAACAAACAAAGGGGGAGAGTGGGGGTAGAATTGGATGCTGAGATTGAGAGTGTGAGCTTGATTGAGGGATAATACCTTCTACGTAGATGAATAAACCAAGAGACTTGATGAATTTTTGAATTTACCAGACAGTTCTTTGTGTATGATTGAATATATATGCTAGTTTATTCTTCTATGTCTGGAATTTATAACATTCATTTGAAGACCAATTGATATTGTTTAAACATAGGTCATTTTTTTTGTGAACCAATCCCTGCCTTGCACCTACATTTTTTTCTATCGTGCATCTATACCTATTCTACGTGTGGATGTAGGCGTTCTACCAACTACACAAAGGTCAAATCTCATATTGTTGAGAAATCAATGTATTATTATCGAGTTCAGGGTTTACTGTGTGTGTAATCATCAATACACAGTTGTATTACTGTGTCAACAAATATTGGACGGTTGAAATCGAAATTCCTAGACACATATCATAGTTGAAGTAGTTAGATAGTCGATAAGAGTTGGGTTGTGCGATGGAAATACCTTGTGGTTTATGGTATTGAATGTGTTGATATGCGATTGGATATCGCTCTCCGAGTTATTTTTTGAATACCACTCAACCCTGACTGCAATAGGCTCCAAAACCTGGTATTGTGGTCACATGACTTGAGGCGTAGACTTATGTCAAGTGCTCGATACCTAAACACTTAAGCTATTTTTTAATTATAGTTGGTGGAGTATCAACAAATATAGTGGGAAAGCTAGATTTGGCTAGGAATCCAAAGTTAGTGAAACTAACCATTTTTTGACACAGTGTTAAAGATTTAGTCTACTTACATTCCTGCCACCACTTTAAATTTAAAAAATGCATGCTCTCCCACTTTGAATTCTCTATTTGTTCTCTTTCTACCAACATAGCTCTTCTGTTGATCTTGTGCAAATTTTAAATTCTGCCTGATTTTTACCATTTGTTCTTCCATTTCCTTTAACAACTTTGGCTCAATCACAACTTTGTCTACTGGGTTATCCCAACTTATTGGTGTGTTTCATTTTCTTCCATACAATTCTTCAAACAGTCTCATCTTCAATGATTCTTGATACCCATTTTTGTATGTAAACTCAACTAGATGGATATAGTCCTCCCACTTAGAAGGCTTGTCCATTACATACATTCTCAACATATTTTCAATTATTCGATTAATTCTTTATGTCTACCCATATGAATCCAGGTGATATGATGTACTGAAATCCCTTAAGCAAACCCCACCAAAAATTGGAAGTGAACTTGGGATCTCGATCTGACACTATTGCCTTAGGCAAATCATGTAGCCTAGCAATTTCTCTCATGTAAATTTCAGAAATATTGGCTACCTTACAAGTTACTTTTACTGGAATGAAATGTGTATCCTTTGTGAGTTTGTCCACCATCACCATGATGGAATCGAGTTTCCTATTTGTTCTTGGAAATTTAGTAATGAAATCGATAGTAACAGCTTACCATTTTCATTTAGGAATGGGCAATGGATGCAACAATCCCACTAGATGTCTGTGCTTAGCCTTTACCTTCTGGCATTCCATGCATCTAGACAAATAGTTAGTGACATATTTCTTCATACTAGGCCAAAAATATTGGCCTATTACAACTGTAATAGTTTTTTGATATTTTGGATGTCCAACGTATGGCACATTATGCATCTCCTTTAAGAATAAATTTCTTAACTCCTGATAATTGGGAACATAAACTTTGTTCCGAAATAAGAGGATTCCATCCTCTTCCAGCTTGTAATCCTTATATTTCTGTTGTATATCATTTTGCTGTAAGCTTTCTTTAACTTTCACATAATGTTGATATGTAGTTACAACCTCTAGAATTCTATCTTTTAAATCTGTCTTGTACATACCAATGGTTATAGAATGCATTTTATGCACCCTTCTGTTGAGTGCATCAACCACCTTGTTCTCTTTTCCCTTTATGTGCTTGATATCAAAGTTATATTCAATAAGAAATTCCAACCATCTAGTTTGTTTATCATTTAGTGTTGGTTGTTCAAACATATATTTCAGAACACTATGGTCTGTCCTTAATTCAAATTTTCTTCCCATGAGGTAATTCCTCCACATCCTTAAGGCATGTACTATAGCTGCTAACTCTAATTCATGTGTGGAATAATTTAATTCATGTTACTTCAATTTTATGGACTCATAACAAATGACATGTCCATTTTGCATATGGACTCCATTGATCCCTTCCTTGCATGCATTTGTGCACACAACAAAATCCTCATTTGGATTTGCAACTTTCAAAATAGGTGCACTGGTTAACAAATCCTTTAAGCATTGGAAATTTTCTTCACACTTTTCACTCCACTCAAAATTTTCTCCTTTATTTTTCAAAGATGTTATTGGGTGTGCAATTTTGGAGAATCCCACAATGAATATCCTGTAATAATCAACTAGACCCATAAATAATCTAATCTCCTAAATGTTTTTTGGCGCTAGCCAACATGTCCTGCAACCTGCATCCCTACCTCATACTCAGTCATTTTTACCAAGTTTAATCTCCTCGCCTACTTCCTTTACCTCTGTATTCTCATAAATCCACAAACACTTCATTTAAGTTTTTAATATTATTTCTTATCCTAAGTTTCTTCCCCCTTTTCATGGACCTACCATATTGGGACATGTGGCAGTGACGTTGGCCTATCCCTGGGTGACACATGGAAGTGAGGTAGACCTATCATATGTGGACACCTATAAATAAAGTGTACCTACCCTTGAGTGACACATGGATGGACATAGATGACTGGACAATGACTTGGCATGATGACTGGGTGATGATGTGGCGGTAAAAAATACTTTGTGCACAAGCTACAAAGAATTTTATGGATCTCTCTAAATAATTAAAAAATAACATGGAGATTAAATTTCTTTATAAATAAGTCATGAGAACCCTCTCATAGTGCACGTGGGATAATGAAATTCGAATTTGCAAATCAAAGGCCCAGATTTCACGATGATAGATCAATGGTGGCTGAGTCTCCATCTTTCGGAGCTCATAACTTTTGATCCTAACATATGATTTGAACAAATGAAATCTCATCAGAAATTTAAATAGATTAAGAACACATTGGAAGGGGTTTCAATGGTTGAAATATCAACTATCACGACCTAAAAATTAAATTACAGCCAAGAACAATTTTTTTTCAGAAATTGATTTATTTAAAGAAATTACTGAGCTTATAAAGTGGGTCCCAATTGATGGAATGCATATCTAATCCCACAAATATGGAAAATAAAAACCTAACCATAATTTAAAATAAGTTTCAAGAAGATGGAGAAGAGATTACAAAAGAGAAGAAGAGGCAAATTCAAAGGGTTGGTAGTCGACTGCTAGAGAGTTTGCCATAGGGGTCTTTTTGCTGGAAGCAAGTTCCATCTTTCAAAATATTTACTAATCAGTCTTATTGAATTTATACTTCATATTATTTTATTCTCAACTCTCTCAATATTATTCTATACATTATCCATGACATTTCAGGTCCAGGGGAGAAAAATCCCTACTTGTAAAAAGTAGATGCAGTTTATTTTAAGTTTATGTAATAGTCATTGAAATCTTGTTGAGGCTGTTTCATCCCTCTTGTTTCAGACATTCTTAAGCTTATTTCATTTGGGATATTGTTTTAAATTTCTCCCACAATAACTATTTTGAGGCACTACATTAGTGATTTTTTAGACTTTGAGTTCGAAGCATGAGGTTTCAAATGTCTTGTCCATAAAAATTGTTTTTGAGTTGTATTGAAGTAATCATGCAAAGTTATTTGATGGCCTATCCATTTTATTTTTCCTTTCGTCTTGCAAAGTCATATTTGATTCTAGGTTCTCATTATCTCAAAATAAAGGAAAAACATTTGTTGAAATAAAATTCTGTCCAAATCTCTTTCAGTTGTATTTCTTGAATTTTATTTCCATGAATAGATGATGCACTTAATGAATAAATCGTCTAAATGAAGGATTTGTTGGAAGATATTTTGGGGTTTTCTCTTTAGCACTCACCCATTGCATTCATCTAGATATATACAAATAATCTTCCAATATATCAAGAGAGGAAAACCACCTCTATAAAAAAGAGGAGAGTCTTTCATGTTCCCCACAATATTTTCTCTCAAATGTTGGTCATTTTCCCTTGATAAAAAAAATATCAACATTTTTGTTGACCATACCGGGGATATTTGAAATCCTTACTCTGACACCTAGGTATCTTGTTATTTAGTGATTTCATTATTGCAAATCAAATTAGCAGATCACAAAAAAAAATACAATGTTGGAATATTCAACTCAAATAAAGGCATTAGAAGCAATACTGGAAACCAAATCATGCACACATAAACACCAATATTTTTTGGGTAGATACCCATGAAAACCACCGGAGGGAAAACCATTGCTAAGATGATTTTATTATGATAAAATCAGGGCTCTTGTAATAGGGATAATGGGCCACTGAGACAAATACAACTATAAATAAACCTGGAAAAGTCCGCTCTCTTGTACGACCCATATTTGGCATGATTTGCAATGTGTACATGCCTTTCGTTAAGAAAACCTGCATTTATGCGTCTGTCTTCATTGAAACTCACATACATGACCTCATCTACTGTATGAAAAACTCCATACGACTTGACCCTTTCTTGTGGATTCTCTCAACTGAAACCCACTTGTGGCTACCTCTGTTCTCTCTTCTCCTTGACCTAATCTCTAGATGGAATTCCTTTTGCACCTATCCAAGATCTCCTTGAATCATAATCCTTCTTGATCCAAGTATCTGAGAAAAATTCCTTCTCTTCTATGATCAACGTGTTAAGCCTATCAAGTGTCTTTCTCCTTCACCCTATCCTTTCTTTTATAATCTTTAGTTATAACCTAACCCTAATATCCAAAGTTGTTGATGTTTGAGATTACTTTTCACCTCACTTGATATCAATGGATAATATTAAACGATAATTACTTTTAACATTTCCTTAAATAAGTAAAATAATTAATAAAAACACTTTTCTTTAATAATTCCTTTAATTAAAATAAAGTATCAAGGTATAAGGCTTTGGACGACTTCCACATGTCTAGACACTTAGAATTGTGCGGAAATACTTGTCCAATTCTACCAACATCAACACTCCCTCTTAGAGAGGAAGGTATTTTCCACCAGTCCAAGTTTGTCTCTAAAGAACACAAAATTCCCTTTAACCAAGGGTAATTTGGTCAGAATATATGGAACCTACTCATATGTGGAAATATACTGAGGCTTTACTGCTCCCTTATGGATTATATCTTGAATGAATTGGTATCTGATCTCAATATGCTTAGACCTATGATGGAATACTAGATTATATAAGAGTTTGATATAACTCTGATTATCAAATTATATCACCGTAGGCTCCAACTCCTGATCAAATAAACATGTAAGCAATTTGTGAAGACAAATGAATTCAAAACTAGCCACACTCACCACTATATAATCTACCTCTACTGGACTGACTGCTACATAAGTTTGCTTCATATTGAATGAAGTAATCACTATTGATCCCAAGATAAAGAAACACCCCAAGGTGCTCCTTCTATCTATTTCACTCCCTTCCCAATATGAGTCTATATATCCCTATAGTTCCACTTCATCTCCTCCAAGATACCTCAATCCATACTACATTGTACCTCTCAAGTACCTGAGCACATGCTTAAATTCTATCCAATGAACCTTCCTCGAGTCCACCATGAACTAACTCAATGTGTTAATAGAAAAACATATATATGGCTTGGTATTGACCAAATACATCAAGGACCCTATCAACTGCATGTATATCTTGGGATCCACCAACTGTGAATTTGAAGTCATAACCTTCTTCATATTGGTAACCATAGGTGTATCCATCAATCTACGATCCTCCATCTTGAATCTCCTCAAGCTATCTACTGCATACTTCCCTTGTCCAAGGAATACCTCTCCCGATACATTCCATACCTATAATCCCAAGAAATAATGCATCAATCCAATGTACTCCATCTTGAACTCAATATCCAAATCTACTTTACACCCTGCAATAAGCTCCTCTGTACCTTTCAGAAACAAATCATCCACGTAAAAAACCAATATGAGTGGATTTTCCCCAACAAGTATGAAGTAAAAGTTAGTATTCACCTTAATCTTGGTAAATACCATGCTCTACAAGTATCCTTCAATCCTATAATACATGCCCTGGGTGCATGTTTGAATTCGTACAAGGCTTTCTCAATCCTACACACATGAGAATCCCTCCCATGTACGTCAAATCCCTGAGGTTTCTCTACGTATACTTCCTCCTCAATGATCCCTTTGAGGAAAGATGTTTTCAGATCCATATGATGTATCCTCCACCTCATAAAGGAAGCAATAGAAATAACAACTTGAATATAAGCATACTTGGTGAATGGAGAAAATTTATCCTCTTAGTCCACTCCCTCTTTTTGGGGTAATTCTCTCTCCACAAACCTCAGTTAAAAGAGAGAATTACCCCAGAACTCTGGAAGACCTATAACAATCCCCCTCAGAATTGACAATTCCATGCAGTGTAGGTGTCCAAAACTCTTATGCTAGAATTCACATAGGATGTCATTGTCGTGTACCAAATCCCAAACATGCTTTCCCTGTAACCTATATAAAGTTTTCTCTCTATCCCCAAGGAAAACGAGTGTGTCTGGGATAGATTTCTCTGGATGTATGAGTACTTTGACTCTTTGAAAAGTAATGGAAAAAAGCTTATCCTCCATAGTTGATACTGATATAAAATTCTTCTTCAAACCTAGTACTTAAAGCACATCATGGGAACCTAACTAACCTCCTGACTCAAGTTGGAACGTAATTGTTCCCTCTCCCTTCACAACATACTTGGAATCATCACCAAGTTTCACATGAACATCTTAGTCCCTCTCTGTTAAACTTATAAATATCTCCCTTATTTTAGTCATATGATGAGATGCACCACTTTCAAAGAACCACATACTCTTGGTAGTTGTGCTGGTAGAAAGGAAAGAAACTACTGAGAAATCCTTCTCAAACTTTGCTGCAAACTCATCTAGTTGCGTCTCTATTGATGTTGTTGTATGAATCTTTCATTTAAGCATATCTATATTTTCAGATGCATATTTTCCATTCTTATGACATGATAAGCACTTGATTTTACTCAAGTCCTTATTCTTCCCTCGATGTGATGATCCTCCATCATTTTTACCCTTCTTAATAGAACTCTTTCCTTTTCCCTTTGCTTTCTTACTGAAAAGAGATAATTTCTCATTACTACTTCCCTTATTTCTTCTCTTAGACTCCTCCCAGGTCTTTTCCTGGATGTAATCATCCCAAACTCACTGCCAATCTAGGAGATGTTCCCGATTGTAGTCTCCCTTGAAAAATGGTTCCCATGACCTGTGAAGACCATTTAATTCCATTCATGAGATATGTGTCCTCCATTTTATCCCCTATGGATGAAATATGATTGTGTACATGAGTGATCCACATTAAATAGCTCGTAACATTGTCATATCTAGAAATTTGCATCTTTCTGAGTTTATTTCTTAAGATCATCCCCTTATTCATGTTAGTGCTTTGGAACAAACCTACCAAGGCATCAAATATATATTTGGAAATATTATTATCAGATAGGTGAGGAATTAGATGATCCTTCATTTAATCCAAGATGACCCTCTCTACTTTGATCTCCTTCTTCTCATGAACTTCCAAGGCTTTCGGATCTATCGGTGGACCAACTGCTTTGTCCAATAACTCCCAAAGGTCATACTCCTTTAACACCAAATTCACTCTTTCTTTCCAAGATAGGAAGTTGAGCTTCATCCATTCTTTCTGTTGGCAAATATTGAACAAGCAGCGAATGCGTGTTGATGGTTGTTTTCATTGATGGCAAGTTTGCAGACAACAAATGGTTGTTGACATTGATGGATTTGTATCAGTCAGATTGCAACAAGATCACGGTTCAATCGTAGCGATTGAATCCAAAACGGATCTGGACCGTAGTTTACAGTCCTTGTCGGAGAGAGGATCTGAGCCATCAGATCGGAAGCTAATACCCGTCAGCCGTCAGATCTGCAGAAGCTGCGAGGGAGATAAGCCATCGGGGATCGGGACTTTGAAATGTCCAACTCACTCGACAACGAAAACCCCAAAATCGCGATATGCGATTTCATGATTTGATCGCATCCGTTAAAGAAAGCATGAGATATGGACTATTGATTTTATTCATCGGAGAATCGGGGATCGGAACTTTGAAATGTCCAACTCACTCGACAACAAAAACCCCGAAATCACGATATGCGATTTCACGATTTGATCGCAGCCGTTAAAGAACACATGAGATATGGACCGTTGATTTTCTTCATCGGAGAATCGGGGATCGGGACTTTGAAATGTCCAATTCACTTGGTAATGAAAACCCCGAAATCGCGAAATGCGATTTCGCGATGTAATCGCAACCATTGGATAAGAAGTGATCTGGACCGTTAATCACAGACCGTAGAATCCAGGTTGTGTCAGAGTTTTGGGGATCGGGATTTCAATATGCAAAGTACACAATGCAACGAAAACCCCGATTTCATGATATGCGAAATCACGATTGAACATGAACCGTCAGATCAACATGTGATCTAGACCGTTGATCCAACTCACGACAGCAGACCACGTCAGCTAGGGACACGTGGCACAACCAGGGAATGACAGGCGTCAGGAAGATTCAACACTTCAGGCACATGTAAGTCACGAATCAGAGTGACATGTGGCAGGATCTAACACGTGTCAAACCACGTGTGACGTCAGTAGAGGCATCGGCGATCGGGACTTTGAAATGACAAAGTCACTTGATATCGAAAGTCTAGAAATCTCAGAGGGATCAGGACCGTCCATCTGAGGGACAGGTGTCGAAGATCAAGGCGCCGTCGACATTTTGTTCATCGGGAAATCGAGGATCCCGTTGACAAGAGTTTTGTGCAAGTCAGAATCGCGATCTGTGAAACCCCGATGAGTGGGGGCCAGATGTCAGCACATCAACGAAGGAGGACGATGGCGTAGTGGAGGCCAACTGTTAGAGATAAGGATGTGGTCACGGAGTGACGGTCACGTTGACCGGGAGCTAAGCTCAGGAGGGATAACGTATGAAAGGAGCCATCGGGAATCAGAGAATCGCGAGTCCAGAGGACTTGTGAATTTTGACATCGCAAATGCCGAAATCACGATGAGTGAAATCCTGATTAGATCTGGACCATTGGATCAAGTATTGATCGGAGGGCTGCTGTTCTTTCTCATACATTGATGCTTCAGTTATGAATCCGTTAAGAGAAACAGACTGATCATGACAAATCGGTTAGCGTCTCAGTTGCCAAGATAGATGTCCTTGTATTACATATTGGAAGGGGAAGTGGAATCGTCAAGGAATTGTGTATAAAA
>ML781020.1:79855-91434 GCA_009831015.1 Picea engelmannii | reverse complement strand
GATAACTCAAACCAATATAGATAGTCCTCTCCAAAAGATGTGCCACTCTTCTCCCTCTCTCCAATTGGTAAATTGTAGCTTGCCTCTTAAGAAAATGAGCAAGTGAGTTGTGTGATAAAGTGAGGTGCTAGCCTCTCTCTATAGAAAAGACTAGCACGTGTGAAGGGTCTTCACTGGCAGGGATGACCTCTCACTTTGGGTGGGTAAACCCACCTTTAATTTATTTCTGGGTCTCAATAATATCTGTTGGGGCCGACTTCTTATTCTGCCTATTACAATTGTCCGATGACCAATCCACAAAAGGGGATTTGGTCCTAATACAATTATCGACATGATTAATCCACAATGGGGATTAATCCTATGAATAAAATAACAATAATGATAAGAATACTCTTTGCAGTTACATTATTTCAACACTCCCCCTTAGAAAGAAGGGTATTCTTCAATAGAATCAGGTGAGAGAGGTCTGCATCATCAGTGGCATCAGGAGGATAGTATCGTCAATATCATCTTGGAACATTGGCTGGCAAATTTACGAGTCATCGAAAGTTTTCTTCATCAACAACATCATCATTCTCAAAAGAATTCCATCATCATCTGCATCAATATGTATCAGTAAAAATGATACCTCATCACAACACTAGGCTGGCACATCATAGCACTACACTGGTTCAATGTCACAACTGATAAGCTGGTAGCTCAGTGTTAGTCACATCTTGCTTTACGTCTAACAACTAGGTCAGAAGCAAGGAACACATGATCATCTTTCTTTACGTCTAACAACGAGGTCAGAAGCAAGGAATCATCTTGCTTTACTTCTAACAACTAGGTCAGAAGCAAGGAACACATCATCATCTTACTTTATGTCTAACAACGAGGTCAAAAGCAAGGAGTCATCTTGCTTTACGTCTAACAACTAGGTCAGAAGCAAGGAATACACACATCGTCTTGCTTTACGTCTAACATCGAGGTCAGAAGCAATGACTCATCTTGCTTTACGTTTAACAGGGAGGTCAGAAGCAAGGAAAACACAACGTC
This sequence comes from Picea engelmannii, assembly GCA_009831015.1. Taxonomy (NCBI): domain Eukaryota; kingdom Viridiplantae; phylum Streptophyta; class Pinopsida; order Pinales; family Pinaceae; genus Picea; species Picea engelmannii. The sequence goes on along the minus strand of ML781020.1, from coordinate 90,396 downwards.
TTTCTTTACATCTAACAGCGAGGTCAGAAGCAATGACTCATCTTGCTTTAAGTCTAACAGTGAGGTCAGAAGAAAGGAACACACAACATCTTGCTTTACGTCTAACAACGAGGTTAGAAGCAATGACTCATCTTGATTTACGTCTAACAACGAGGTCAGAAGCAAGGAATAAATATATACTCCTCCTTTCAGGGAGGGTCCTTGTAGGTTTTTCGTCCTGCAAATTGATAACATCAACTTGACATTTAGCATTAGAAAAATTTATTTCTTTAGAAATTCATTTTTTATAGATCGGGTTCCTAGTAAGTTCAACCAGAGGCATTGGAATTTAATTTTATTAAGTTCATTCTCTAAATTGAAAGTCCCAATTGGTTTTTCAATTTCCCTAGTCTGAAATTCAACTTCTGTATTTTCTGGCTTCTTAGTTTGTGCTGCTTTTGTTTCAACTTGCTTTGTTCGAGCAACTTGCGTTTCAGTTGATGGTTTTGTAACTATTGCCTCATTTGCTTTGTTTTGTGATAAAAAAAAAATTCAGTGGAATATTTGTATAACTTTTTTCTCTTGGCCTTAAATCATATTTATGTTGAAGCTCAACCATTATTGAGTCAACAAGACCTTTGTATGTAGAGTCCTCCAGATTGTTGATGTTTTCATCATTATTAAACAAAGATACTAGATATAAGGATTTCTCTTAATATTGTTTGGTTAGGTGAGGCTAAAGATCATCATCACTTTTGTTTTTTAGATCTTCCTCTAATTCCTCATAATCTTGCACCTCATCTCTCTGCATGAAATTCTCAGTTTTAAATGGAGCTTGAATCTTTTGATCCTCATTTTTTATTTGTCTTTTTTGTATATGAGGATTAGGTTTTCTCCTGAATTGATTCCTAATGTATGGATCATGTTTGTCTTGCTCTATTTCCATCTTGTAAATTTTGTTTGATAAATATTTAATAATTTTGGCCATCTCATCCATTTTTTCCTCTACAAGTGTTCTAGATCCAGAGGGTCCTGCATGTTCTTTCAAACGCCTGGGTTCTCTGGCTCCCATATCAACTTTAGTTTTCAACTTCTTGGATGCCATCATATTGGATTCACTTTTTATAGCATCATCTTGCATCCCTTCTAAAGTAGTGGATCTTCTTTCTCTCAAAAGTAGAGCGAAATCAGAATCGAAATCCCCTACAAAAGTGACCTTTGCAACTGGTTGAGAAGGTTTAACTTTGGCTGGGATTTTGTGATAAATCTTATTAAATATTTGGATAAATTCTAGGACTGATTCATAAGTATTTTTTCTCAAGGCCGTGAATTCGGTTAATTGACAAAGATGATCCTTTTCTCACCTCATTTCCTTAGGAAGGAAGTTTCTAGATCGTCATATGATCGTATAGAACCTACTGGAAGTCCTCTGAACCAAGTTCTTACATGTCCTTCAAAATTATGTACTAGAAGTCTTGTGTAAACGTCCTCATTCCCAATGCTAATAATATCATAAAATTGATTGAAAAAGGCTATATGTTATGTTGCTATTAGATCCCCTCCTCCCATGAATTTGGGGAGGTTCTTCATGTAATTTTCGGGTAAATCATGCAGGACATCAGGAAGAACTAAGGGAGCATATCTAGTGGTGACCTTAGCAAAGATCCTAGGGGTTTGAGCTTGTCCACTAGCCCCTGTACCTATAGAAAATACAACACCAACACCTCCATCCCCGACCATTGAAAGTCTAGGAGACGAAACTCAAAGACTAAATAGGAGATTTAAAAAAAAATCAAAAGACTGATCTACTAATATTTCGACTACTTCGGGATGTTGTGACTGAAGTTCGGGAAAAATATTATGAGAATAAAAAAGATCTAGATGAGGGGGAAAAGGAAAACTTAATCTTAGCTCCTTAGGTTTACCTAATGTATAGATAGGAGAAGTAATAGGGGATGAATTTGGGTATAGAAAATAATATTCAAGATTTCAGGAAATGTAAACTTTTACTTCGGGAAGGGGAAGAATAGGAAGAGTACTAATGATAGTGGGGATTGAAATGGATCCTTTTTTCTCACTGGTAAAAGTATATATCAATGAAACATGGATGGTCAGGTCAATCTCAAATTTTATTTCAGAAATAATTACCTTTGGATTTTCAAGCTTAATTTTAGGTTTACTTGTTGATGCTTCTACATAATGAACTTGTTTAAAAATTTCTTTAAGAATTAGTTCTTCAGCATGAATCTTAACATTAAATTGTTTAATTCTAGGTTGATGGACCTTACCTTCCTATGCATAAGTTTGTCTGAGGTATCCCTTTGGTTTCATAAAATTTCCAGTATCAGAAACTGACATAGTTTGCTTTTCGTTTGCGTTTTTCCTGGTATTCTTTCGAACAAATGCCAGTTTTTTCTATGACGGAGTCGCCAGGTGAAATATGTAGTAAGCCTTACTCACATATTCAATCTTTGTTCACCATAGAAGACCAAAATTTAGCTTTTCGTTCTCCCATGGAAAAATGATTTCGTTTCTTTGTCCCCGACAACAGTGCCAAAAATATGTTGTTCCTGAGATTGATTCTAAGGCTCAAAGAATAATGTCATGCATCAAATGTTTTAAATGAATTTTTTTTATGAGTGTTTTTTCTACCTTCAGTTTTCCGAGAAATATTATTTAAATGAAATTAATGATAAGAAAATACAGAGGTTGTATCTCATTTTCCGAGTTACAATTATAATGTCAAATGATGTAGAAAGATTTACAAAATTGTTAAACAAAGTCAGGTATCAATTACAAATAAGTCTCACCTTTTTTGCAGTAGAAGAAAAGTAGAATATGCACCCTTGAACAGGATATAAAAATGCAACAATTCACAAAGATCACGGGTCTTGTTTTTCTCAAAGTAATAATAGAAGATTTTTTTTTTACTAAATGAACCTCTGATATAATATGATCACAGTAGATGTCGTACTAAATTTCAATCAATCACTCTTCAAGAATTACAGAAAGAAATTTAGAGAAATGGAAACATAGAGGGAACACATAACTCAAATTGAACGAAACTTAGAATATTTTTCTGCACTTGTATTAATACTCAAAAGAGTTTCTATTTTACATTCGGCAAGAAGCAGCCTCAAATAGATCTAAAATATATGTATTTATACAAAAAATTTCACAACTGAAAACCATTGGACTTCCCACAATGTATGACCAAAAATAGACTACATCCTAATCAAATAATTGTATGTAAACATTGTTGAGTTTCGTTGGCACTTCCTATATCTCTTTGTTTGATTGTAGATGTGCTCATTTTCCTTTGATATTTGAGCTAGGTACACATGTCCATTAAGTCCACCACAATCATTCAACTTATTGTCTTGGCCATTTGATCTTGTTCCATATGTACCTTTGAGTGTGTTTAGTGGGGAAAGGAATTTCATTTGAAGACATGGGGGGGATAATTATATGAATATCTCAGTGTTGTCTTGTTAAGGGATGGATAATGGTTACAAGGAAGAGTAATTTTTCACAAAAAGAATGATGGGGGAACAAATGTCCAATGAGGAGGTGGGATGAGTGGATGAAAGAATGTGGGTGGTAGGGATAGACGAGGTAAGTGACTGTTGGAGGGTGAAAGGTAGAGTGGGTGGAGAAAGTGAACATTGTGCATTCTTTCTCATTTTCTCCCAGCTACACTTTTTTTTCCATGTTCAATGCATTGGGTGCACCTGTCCATTAATGATACCACGAATCTTGAAGGTTCTATCCTTTCATTTAGTTCAAAAGAAAACATCTTCTTCTGTATTTGTGGTAGCTTCTCCTGTATCTTGTTCACTTCTTGGACTGTGACTTGAAACTATGAACTTGGACTGACCACACATTCATTTATTTTAGGAAAATCAATATGGCTCATCTCTTGGATGGCTTCCTGAGTGTTTTTCTTGTTCTTCCTGGATATTTGCTAGTTCATTTCTATCTCAATATTCCCCAAAGCCTCTAAGATACTATTCCCTTCGAACTCAATCAAATTTTTATTTATTGAAGATAATTCCTCTAGACAAGCCTCTTTTACATCTCTGACAAGTTTCCTTCCTTCTTCTAGATTTGTTTCCCAGGATTTTAGGGCCATTTCGCCTCTTACTTGTTCAGAATAAGAGACAAGTGGAAGACTAGGGATATTATCTCCCTACTTCCATATGAGAACTTCTTGAAACTTAGACTGGGTTGAGCATGCCTCTTTTTCCTTGACATAAATATCTTTTAGGGAAAGGTCTACTACCTGATAGCATTTCTGGATAACATCTACTTTTATATAGAGTTCTTGCTGGGAAACATCCAGCCTCTCATGGACTTATGATTCTTGTGTTTTGAAGGCCGAAATGTCTATCATTGTGTTCTTTGTTAGGGTCAATCTGGTCTACAACTTCTCAATCAAATTGTCACGCTGAGTGATCAGTCCTTTGCTTATCTGTGAACTCTGGTAGATCAACTCAAGTTATCCTGTAACTACTTAATTTGATGCTGATGACTAGCCCTGATTTGCTCGAAGTCATAGTTCAACCTACTTCTGACAGTGTGCTCTGTAATATATATCTCATTTTGCAATTGCTCTACGAAGAGGAATTTTTTTTGCAGTTGTTCGGTTAAATTGTCCATTGACCATTGATTGGCAGTGGAAAAATCCCCTAATGAACCTGTAAATTATTTTGCCAACTTTGGACCATCATGGTATTTCCCCTCATACACCAATATTTTCCTTTTAGTGATAACTCCATCCTTTTAGTGAGATTCTCTCTTCGCTATAGCTTTTCATTTCTTGGTAAAAAATAAATCTGAGGGAGGCATCTCTTCAGAAAATATAGGAGTAAGGTCAACTAAGAAAGTAAGTTTGGAACTAGGATTTCTGAAGCTAGTCTATAGAGGGGTTAATGATGTGACAGGAGAACTAATTCGGGTGGAAGGTCCTTGTCCTATTGTATTTTGGGTACCAACATGAGTAGCTGGTGTTGAATGACGGACAACTTGTGCTGGATTCATGAAGGCTTCAAACCGAACTAACACTTATGGATCATTCAGTCATGACAATGACATTATTATTTCATGAAATAACACTTTTAGGCCTTTTGGGACTTCCTCAACTTTGTGCTTAGCGGAGTGACTTGGATTAGATCCTATAGGCCTAGCTTCCTGTGAAGGAGGCGTGGGTATTGACTCTCCTTGCAGTATATTTGGTAAACTATTTTGTCTGTGTTTATGAAAGATGAGGAAACCAGCTTGTTGGTCATGGGGAAAAGTATGGAATCTAATTTAGACTTCCTCGTAATATATAACTCCCCTGAACATTTCGTCATAAGGAGAATTTGTCGATTAAGGTTGGTTGTCATTGATGTCAAACCTTGAAGAAATCTTGGTAGCACAAAGGTTTAGGTAATGGACCTAAGTTTGTTTGATGTAAAGATGAATCATTATTGTATTGTCATGGTTTATAATAAGTAGTAATGGATGAACTTCAATGTGGTCCCCTTATGGTGAAATCCCTCACGGGAAGACGCTTTGAGGATTGAGTTATCCTAGAAGTATGGTTAGAGAACCCATGATTATTTGTGGAATAATGATACGAAGGTCAGTGAATTTGTCATTGAAACTATCCTATATGGATAGTTCTTCTCATTCCATTTCCAGTGGTATGTGGAATGTCAGATAACTCCTCACGGTTAGAGAGTTATGGCCATGAGAAATTGGAGAACCTAGGTTTAGGTAATGGACCCAAGTTTGTTTGATGGATAATGGTATGCATTTTGATATATTTGAAGGTAATAATATTCTATATGGAAAACATATTTCATTTCATTTTTGGTGGTATGTGGAACGTCACATAAATCCTCACGGTTTGAGAGTTATGGCCTTACGAAGTTGGAGGACCCTCATATGTCATCTAGAGGCCCCAAAAGCTCAAACTAGTCAAAGTGGTTTAAGAGATTTTAGAAGGTAAATAATAAAGTGAAGTGATGAATGTACTATAATTCAAATTTAATACAAATGAATCATTTAAATAATAAATTTAATGGAGAAATTAGAAGTGGGTTAACCCTAAAATAAAGAAAGTGGGCAAAGTGACCTAGAAGATGTTTTTAAGGAAGCTACTTGGAGAGTATAAATAAGAGGAAATGATCTCTCATTTGAGATCAAACTTAAGAATATTGAATATATATAGGTGTATGAGGTAACCAAAGGATATCTAATCTGAATTTATGAGGGAAGGTGAAGAAAAGAAGGTCAGGATTCAAGGAAGGATAAATTATTTTGATGATGCTTTCTAAGGTATGTTATTTACAGGTCATCTCACCATTTTCATAATAATTTTTTTCTAGAATGGTTCAGAAAATGAAGTTTCTATTCCATTGAGGAAACATATCCAAGTATCTGTGGTAAAAAATTCAGCTTGTGGGTCGTTGTATTTTTGGAGTTACACTCCGTGGAAAATAGGGTTTGTGGCTCGTCCTGAAACTAGTCTAAAACAAGTGTTTCGGCTAAAAATGTCATAACTTCTTCATAACAGATACAAATTCAGTAAGAAAAAATGTGTTGGTTATAGGAAAATATGTAGTATTCTTTGTAATAGTTTCATATTAATTCAATAAATATTCCATGCGGGGCACGCTCTACAAGGTCTCTCTCTAGAATAAGCCAAAATTCAGGAAGGTATGCCATTTTTGCTATAACTCCTTTTCTGAGAGGTTCCAAGTAGTGAAACCTAGAGGAATTGCATAAAACACACTGAAGAACAATTTTTATCAGTTTCAGATCTTTATTCATTACAGGTGTTATCACTATAACAATTTTCATATGGAATCCAAGTTTCAAAATCTTAGCGAAGAACTATATTGCTATGGAAGTATGATAGTTTGGAGGACCAGGCTATATCTGGCAGAATATAGACAAGTATAGAAGAGGCACAAAAAGGAGGATTCAACAGACCATAGATATTGAAAGTGGACTGGATCAATGGCTAAGGTGCATATCGGGGAATGAATCATCACAAAGAATAATCAGTCAAGGGCGGGCCGGGGAAAACCCTCATGGTTTGGTGTCATGATGCGTGGTGCCTCTAGAGGTACATCAAGATGAAAATAAGTCTGACTAAAACCACTTTCTCCAACCACCGATGTCAAAAGTTGTTGGGTCAAGGTAGACCATCGATATTGAAGGCGGCCCGGATCAACGACTAAGGCGCATATCAGCGATTGAAGTAGCGCAAATATTAATCAGACTAGGGTGGGCTAGGGAAAATTGTCGTGGTTTAAATCGTGGGAGCATGGTGACCTTAGAGACACATCGGGGCGAAAAGAGATATGCCTAAAACTGTTTTATCCAACCCTCGATGTCGATAGGAAAGTATAAATTAAGAAGGACCACCACCATTATTTTATGATATGTTGAAGCATTCAAACATTCGCAAATTGGCGCAAAGAATCCATTTGAAACTCAAGCCCAAAGCTGAATCAAATTCATGCTTCCTTCACCACTTAACAAGTATTTTTCATCATGGCCACTAATCTTGTTGTTTTATCCATGAATGAACAAGGAATATCCTCTAGAGAATAAGCCCTAATTGACAAAGACTTCGATGTTTTCGACACAGAGATAACAAGTTCTCCCGTTTCTGTATCCAGATCAAATTTGTTAGACAATGTGGGAATGCACATACCTTTCCTCGAAGTGGCTTAAGCCTCCATCACCCCTTACATCGTAGAAGTAGTATTTCCTTCCCTAAATTTGTCAGTTGGTGTGTAGAGCGATATTATCAGGAAGAAAGAGTCATTTTGAACAAATTAGGGTCGGAGGTTTTATGTGAAATAGACAGTTCCTCGCTCCAGCACACCCTCAATATACTAGAGTCCTTCCCCACAATGTTAGAGCCATTCGAGGAACAAAAAATGAGCATGATCTATCGAGAATGCCTACCAGAAGTAAAAATCTTGTTTCTGTAGACCATTGTCAAGCTTGAACACCATTCGGAGAGTTTTTCGTTACCTGGTAGTGTAAGTGTCATGGTCATCGAAGTCTAGTGGGCTTGTTCTCTTCTAAGTCAAATTTTAGGATTGGACAACGACAAGTTTGTGGTAGAAGTCATGTTAGGTTTCTTCTTAGTTTTCTTTCTGTCTGGTCAATATGCATCAATAGCTGGTTAACTTCAATTCATTGAAGCACTTTAGATACTACACGCACTTGCTGAGAATTTTTCTGGAATCGAACAAAACCGAATTTCCTAAGACTGCATTTATTTCGTCTGAGTGTAAAAGGATCACCATGCTTATTTTCATCAATAATATTATGTCCAGGGTGTATAGTCTCATTTTCAGTTCATATCTGCCAAGGGTTCTGGAGGAAATGAAAAGCTATTTACAACCAAATCCAGAGAGCAAGATAGGACATTGGATGTTGTTCATACAATCTACAGTGATTTCCATAATCTTTGCTTTGGAGTTCATAAGACAAAGGATCATCTCAGAGACATATCATTTTTTGAAAGCGCACAAGGCTTCTAACTTAAAGTTTCCTTTCATAGTTGAACCCTTTGTGGTAAAGAACAAGTCCTGTCTGCCTCATATCCAATCCAAACTCAGTGAATTCAGGTTAACACAGTTGTGGAGGAGGAAATATGATCCGCATCAGATCATATCAAAGAGGATATTGGCGAGCAAACAAGGCCCCTATGAACATGATCATGTTGAAGGATTCAATAAGCTAGCCAATCTAGAAACCTATGTAGATATGGAGGTCACTCTGCAACATGATCAGACAAAACATATAGAAACAACCTCTCAGTAGGGCCCAACACAGAAATCTTCCCCTAGTCTGGTTGTCAAAGCTCCTAAAATGAGAATCTACAACAAGAGGAGCAGTTCAGAGGCCCTGGGTGCTAGTATCCAGCGAGATAATATCAAGAAATTGAAAATCACATCATCTTCTCAAATAGTCAACCTGGAAGAAGAAAATCCCAAAGGGAGAACATGCATGGAGATGGTGGAAGGTGAAACTAAGAGCGAAGAAGTTGTTACAGGAAGCATTCCACAAAGTGAAAGTAGCACAAAGGTTTTTAGTAGCAGGAAACACATATTTAGCCAGACACCTGGGGAAATATATTAGTCCAAGGAAGATTTAATGAACCAATATGTTGTGAAGGAAAGTATGGCCAACAAAGAAATAAGGGACTTGTTTCCCGAAGTAGAGAATATATCCCAGCATAATACTTCGCTTGTCTCAGTCAGGGATATGGAAAGAAAGAGGTTTAACATAGCAGTGGTTGTTGATGATAAGGTTTATGAGATCAAAATTCACTATGAAAATATTTGTGCCCCTAACAAAGTAAAGTTCCATAGAAATGTCAACGACATGCTATATTCTGATTATCTAATCTTAGGTTTGAGGGTTGCAATGTTGACAACACATGCACTCAAACTAGATGGACAATTGAAGTAGGAAAAGGCTCCCAACAAAGTCTGGATGACACAGGTCAAAAGGTTGGAATCTAAAGGCCTGCAAGGGGTAAAATCTTCTCTGGATGAGAAAGATAAGATGATCCAAAGCCTAAAGAAAAAGCTGAAGATGTCCAGTATAGATCATCCACAGATAGCAGAGCTGACTTCTTTAGAATAAGAGAACGAAACATTCAGACAAGAGGCACTCAATTATAAAGATAAAGTGCTATAGTTGGAAAAGGAGAAAGATAATTGGTCACAAGAACATGCAGTTACTTCAGTTCTGGATGTCATTGTACCTACTAATACAGAGGCTAGATCAATCATTAAGGGATTAGTCCAAGCTATGTTCTAGGTATGCTTAAAAACATAGGAGATCAAGGTTCTCAAAGAAGTCATAGAAAATTTGAAAGAATAAATGAAAGTGAAAGATGAAAAGATGGCTCAACTTCACATAGATAATCAAGATTTGCAAGAGAGAGTGAGTAAGCTGAAAACCATGTTAAAGGGAAAAACACTATTACAAGGAGCCAAACATGTGATATGGGATGTTATTGCTGCAGAGGATACTAAATTTAGAGTTCATTTTAATTTTATAAATGACAAAGCCAACGTGGCTGCTACAACTCGGAGCAAGTGTACCATTGTTAATGAAGTATTAGCCAAGAATCCCTCGGAATGGGCCCAAAATGCTATTGACCTGCTAAATTATGTGCCAATTGTTGATCTCCATGTTGGTTGTGGAGCCTGATTATCTTCCTAATTCAGAGGTCCTTGCTTTCAGCTGTGTTTATACCCCATGAAGTATTTACACCCCAGAAGTATGTACACTCTTCCACGCGGGGGAGTGTAGAGGGGGGGTACCCCCTCTGCGGGGTTTGGGGGGGCTATCCACCTGGCTGGGGGGTCTGGGGGAAAGCAGGGGTTTGGGGGAGAAGCCCCCGAAGCAAAAATTGCCTTGTAAAAGTATATTGTAATTTCATTGTAAATCTGGACTGTTCATTATAAGGTCGCAGATCTAACGGTAGAGATTATGTTAGGGTTTTTTTCCCTAGAAGGCAACCCTCTTTTATGAGG
>ML781020.1:60763-74423 GCA_009831015.1 Picea engelmannii | reverse complement strand
ATGAATTTGAACAATTGTTTATCAAAGGCCTCCCATCATTTTGGGATGGGAAAGGTTCATTATACAATCAAGAATACTACAATTCTCTCCTCAGTTAGTGTAGAATGGACCATTCTAAATTTGAAGCTATCGAAGAAAGTCTGAAAGGCCCAAGTCTAGTAGAATGTTTGGCTACAGACTTTGAAACTTTGAATAAGTTCAAAAGAGTGAAAGTTGGCCCGCCGACTATGTCCTACGCTACATGCATTGACTTGGATATTTTAATTAAAGAGATGATGGACTATGATATCCCCTCTGTCTCACAATGGAAGGAAATCATGCAGCTGGGTAAGACAAAATGCAGTTTCCCCGAAACTAGTAAATGATCTCCAAGTGCCATCAAATTTACAGATTCGACAGAATATCAGACCGAGACATGTGTCGTCAAGGAAGATGAACAGTTAGAGGAATCCACTTTTGTTTTGAAACATCTTTTTGTTCAATCATTGTAAATCGGTTTCTATACCGATGATGTCAGTTGAAATTATTATAATCAGTTTTAGAAGCTGAAGAGTTTTAGTTTCAGCCATTGTAATCAAATTGTATAAATACTGGGATACTTGAATGAATTAATGTTGGCATAAGTGCAAGGGAACCTTTTGGTTGCTGTGAACTCTATTGTAATTTTCTAAAGATGAATTGAATATATATGCAGAAGCTTTTGAAATCTCTATGAAAATATTCTAATGGTGGTGATATGAGCTTTGTCTTCCTTCATTGTATGTATTTCCTGTGATCTTTATTACCATTTGCATTTTCTTCTATTTAAATTGGAGAGTTAGAGGCCCAGAATTCATCTTATGATGCGTTTGGCTTAAGCAATTTAAACTGTGTGATTGTCTTCTTAGCTAATTCATAATTCATTTCCAAAATGATCTGATGAAATTATTTGTTTCTCTTTCCTCTTAACACTCTAATTAAATTCAAGTTATAACTCAGATTCATTGCCTCATTTAGAGTTTATCCTCTGGAGAGTTCTACCAGCTGATCATTGTTTTCGTTCACTTTCAGAATTGTGACTCCATAGCCCTGTGTGTTCCTCCCCTTCGTTGCTAGATATTTTATTAAAAATTCCCAAAACAAACCAAATCTAGCCACTAATTTCTAAAGGAATATCAAGTGACACGAGAGAGCCCTCTCTGAGCTAGGCTGGCTAGTGCCTCAGCTCTAAATCTGGTTGAAATAGTTACCTCTTTTGTTTGTCTATAATCTAACCAAAAGTTACAAAGTGCTAACATTCTGGCGCCATTGTCGAGGACGAAATTGAAAACATCTTCCCTGGGAAAACGACTTAAAGATTTAGTTTGATCCATGAGGGTGATAGTGGATCAAATACTTTATTGGGTGAGATTATTTTTACCCTAGCGACTTTGTTACTCAGTGAACAATTGTGCCACACCGTGTGAGATATAAATCCTGGATCCTAAGAAAGTTCACACCAGGAGAAATCCAGACCCAAAAGCTACAATCCCTGTGTCTGACCCTGAGAAGCTTGTACGTAGAAGAAACAAAAGGACTGTAACCCCAGTTTTGCATCTAGAACAATATCTGTCTTTTCTTAAGGATGAAGTGACTAGTATTGAATACCTCAAGTTTGATGTGAAATTTGAAAAATGTTTGTTCATAACTAAGTCTGAATCTTGTTTGAGCGAGACTATCTATGACAAAAAGAGATTCCAAGATCTAATTTTAGCCGCATCTGTCAAGCCTGTAGTGACCCCTGCTCAGAACCAACGTCTACTCTGACCCCTCATAGCAGCTATGGAAGCTATATTTTCTCCCCTCATACTACCCGCTCAACTACATGATTTGCCTCAAGATTACAATCTAAGGATTAAACTATATGATGTTGAAGGTAACATATCAGCCCAAAAACATCTAGACTGGTTTAATGATTTCATAGAATTGGAAGAAGTGGAATATGAAGATGTGAATATGAGACTATTTACACAAATCCTTGCAGGAGACGTGAGGAAGTGGTTAAGATCCCTTTCAACATGTAGTATCATAGATTTCGAAGCCTTTGAAACAAACTTCCTTTCAAAATGGGGGGATAAGAAAAATCCCCTTTAGTTGTTGACCCAGTATAACAATATGAAGAGATCACATGATGAAATGGTGCAGGAGTTTTCGAGTAGATTCATGAAGCTATATAATTCTATTCCTGATGAAGTAAACCCCCCCCCAAGGCTGCTCAGCTCAAATATGTTGATTCTTTTGAAAGTGACTTTGCTTTATTATTAAGAGAACGAATATCTACCACATTGGATGATATGACGACCGATTCTATAGAAGTGGAAGTGAACCTAATGGATTTAGGGAAGATGAAAAATAATGATGGTAGAGATACAAATAGGGCTCGAGACAAAACACAACCTTCGACATCTCAAACATTAGAGGAAAGATTCGAAGCGATGATGAGAAACATGGAGTGGATGATGGAAAGGATGGCTCTAGGAAATAGACCTAACCCCAGAGAATAGGCTAATGGTCCACCCAGAAATCCGAGAAGACCAGATGTTCCACAAATTAGGCAAAGAGATAAAAGAAATCAGGGAAATCATGCCAATCAAGTAGATCAAGAAAACCAGGCAAATCAGGGAAACCAAGGAAATCAAGGGGAACAACAAATCATGCCTTCCTTCCAAAATAATTATGTGAATGAGGATTTTTTTGGATATTTCGAAGATAATGAACTGTTGTGATGACAAGGAAACAAAAGTGTTTTTGACCAAAGAAGAACACGACCAGTTCTTGGATGCAAGTGAGATATTTTTGCAAGATGAAGAAGATAGGGTATCAATAGAAAGAGAAGATTATGAGATTGGATTGCAAAATTCCATTATGCAATTCCAAAGGAAATATAACCTCTGAAATAAAAAGGTACCCTTAAAACCTCCAAAGGGTAATCCTCCAAAGGGGAATCCCTCCAAAGAAGTTCAGAACAACATGCCTTCTTCTAGTCAAACCAAAAAATATTTTGTTGCAAAGGACTCCACTATGAAATATTCTGTTGCAAAGGATACTATGGAAAAGGGGAAGAAAAAGGAAGAACCACATAAGAGATTATTGACTAGGAAAGAAATGGTAACCAAAAAGGTAGAAAAAACTCCATCCTCTTTTGATTTTGAAAGTGAAATGGCTAAGATAAAAATTTCGGTACCATTTAATGATTTGATTAAGAATAGTGAGTACATAAATCAGATCATCAAGATTCTTAATATGGGGAAAACCTTTGACACCCTGAACATACAAGATGATCACCCAACCATCTTATTCAGACCAAGAGTAGAAGAAAGCAGTGAGAATGAAGAAGTCCCTATTTTTTATGTCAGTTTGAAGATCCACGACATGAATCTACACAATGCTATGCTAGATTCTAGAGCATCTCACAACCTGATGCCCAAAGTGGTCATGGAACAATTGGGCCTTGATGTCACAAGACCTTATAAAGATTTGTTCTCCTTTGATTCAAGAAAGGTGAAATGCCTTGGCATGATCAAATATCTGGTAGTGTCTTTGGCACAAATCCCAATAAAGAATATCATTATGGATGTAGTCTTCGTTGATATCCCTCCAAAGTTCATCATGTTGTTGTCCAGATCATGGGCTGCAAAATTGAAAGGAACTCTCCAGATGGATATGTATTATGCTACTATTCCTATCTTTGGTCAAGACATAAGACTGTACAGGGAGGTTTTGCTTAAATATATGGTAAGCAATAAATCACAACCTAGAAATCATCCTATATATTCAGTGGAGACTGAAATAAGGTCTTCCATCTTCTTCAATGACCTATGCTCCGAAGAAGAAGAAACATAAATTGTTATGGCTGACAAAAATGAGCTTAAACAACAGATGGAGGAACTTTTAGAACAACAAGATGATGCAGAGGACCAATTATGGAAGATGAATTTTGATGGATCTGCCTATAGATAAGGAGTTGGAGCTAGCGTATGGATCAACCACCGCAAAGGAGACTCGAAATTGTGTTCCTACAAACTTGTTTTTGAATGCACTAATAACATGGACGAATATGAAGTGTTGATATTGGGATTGAAAATTTAGAAGAGCTGGGTGCCAAAAGAATTTCTTTAGATGGATATTCTGAGCTAATTATAAATAAAATCAAAGGCATCTACCAAGAAAAACAACCTAGATTGAGGGCTTATATGAATCTGGTACTAGAACTCCTTGAGAAATTTCAAGAATGCAATCTTTCATCAATTCCAAGAGAACATAATCAGGTTGTTGATGCCCTATCCACTTCAACAAAAGTTTTTAGAGTTCCAATTTTCCCTGAAAAACAATACAAGGTGGAGGTGAAGTACAGGCCAATAGTACCAGACAATATGAAGCTCTGGAAATTCTTCGAAAATGACAAACAGATAGAAATCTTCCTCAAAATGGAGAATGAGTTTGAGAATTTGAACATTGATGATGAATATTGTGACGATGAGGTGGATGCATCCACTTTCACGAAATAAGGATACTTTGACAATCAAATTGCTAGTAAAGATATCGTTTAGCTAAAGAGTAATATCATCCCCAAGGTCCTGGTACCATTAGAGAAACTTTTTGATAACAATGATGTAGCCAGAAATCCAAAGATCACAGTAAATGAAGGGGATGTGGAAGATTGCAATATTGGGACTCTAGAGGATCCAAATATCGTGAAGTTGTCTAGAAATCTCAACCTTGAAGTCAAAGAGAGGTATGTCAAATCAATGAAAGAATTCCCTGATGTTTTTTCTTGGAGCTATGATGATCTTAAATTCGATGATACCGGTATAATCCACCATGTTATACCAATTAAAGAAGATCACAAGATATTCAAACAAAAATTAAGAATAATAAACCCCCTGCTGTTACCATTGATAGAAGAGGAAGTAAAGAAGATGTTTGAAGAAAAAATCATAGTGTCCCTGAGGTTTTCCAAATGGGTGGAAAAACTAGTACCAGTCCGGAAAAAGAGTGGAGAAATTAGGTTGTGTGTAAACTTCAGGAATCTAAATAAGGTGTCTCTAAAGGACAACTATCCATTGCCCAAAATGGATTACATTCTAGAGAAGGTAGTGGGATCTCAAAGGATGTCAATGCTAGATTCTTTCTCTGGGTATAATCAGATTATGGTGCACCCTGATGACTAGGAAAAAACTGCATTTACTACACCATGGGGAACATTTATGTATGAAAGAATGCCTTTTGGACTTATGAATGCAGGGGAAACATTTCAAAGAGATATGGATATATATTTTTTGGACTAAAAATATAAATTCATTATTATCTACCTTGATGACATTACTGTGTATTCTGCCTCAGATGAAGAACACCTCAAGCATCTCAGAAGGGCATTTGACAAACGTAGGAAATTTGGCATATCACTAAATCCAAAAAAGTCAAATTTTGCCATGGAAGAAGGAAAACTCTTAGGAAACATTATTTCAAAGGAAGGGATAAAGGTGGACCCCAATAGAGTTGAAGGGATATAGAAAATCGGCATACCCAAAAGCAAAAAGGAGGTACAATATTTCCTGGGGAATGTAAACTTTCTGAGAAGATTTTTCCCAAATTTAGTTGAAATCATAAAACACATCACCAACATGCTAAAAAAGGGAAATGAAATAAAGTGGATTCCTGAAGCGAGAAATTCCTTTGAAGACATCAAGGTGGCATTGACAAAGGCTCGTGTATTCGCTAATCCAAATTTTGAGAAAGATTTCATATTGTTCTCCTTCGCCTCAAAACACACAATTGCAGGTGTATTACTCGAGAAAGATGACCAAAATTTTGAGAATCCCATAGCATACTATAGTCAAACGTTGAGAGATGCTCCTTTAAAATATGACATCATGGAGAAGCAAGCGTATGCTTTGGTCAAGGCATTGAAATAATTCAGGGTTTACATTCTACATTCACATACCATGGCTTATGTTCCCAACAAATCACTAAAGGACATCTTGACACAACCCGATCCTGAAGGGAGGAGGGGAAAATGGATTGCAGTGTTGTTAGAATACAATCTTGAAATCAAGCCCACGAAGTTGATCAAAGGACAAGGACTTGCTAGACTGATGGAAAAAATAAACTGTGAACTCTTGGGAATAAACTTCACTACATATTTGTCAGACAATATAGTAGAAGAAGAAAGGGAGAGTCCACAAATATCTCAGAAGTTTCTTTACTCTGCATGGTATGTAGATATCATTTTTGTGTTGAAAACTCTGGAGGCTCCTCTTGAGTATAGTAAAACAAAGGCTAGATTCTTGAAACTGAAGGCAACAAAATTTTGTATAGTAAATGAATTGTTATATTGGAAAGACCCAGGGGGAATTTTATTGAGTTGTTTGATTGAGGAAGAAGCAGAGAAAACCATCAAAGAGTTCCACAAAGGTGAATGTGGAGGTCATCATTATTGGAAGACGACAATGCACAAAATTTTTAGAGCTGGTTTTTATTGGCCTAGAATTTTTCTTGATGTTTATAAAGAGGTTTCAAAGTGCCATGAATGTCAAATCTTTGATGGAAAGGAAAATTGTAGTCTCTGCAGTTAAAACCCATTTCAGTAGAAGCTCCTTTCAGACAATGGGGCCTAGAATTTATAGGGGAGATACATCCACAGTCCCTGGCTCAACACAAATGGATCCTGACTGTAACAGATTATTTTACTAAGTGGATCGATGCAATTCCTACCAAAAAGGCTACAAATGATGTTATCATTCGATTCCTAGAAGACAATATCCTGTCTAGATTCGGATGCCCAACCAAGATTATAATAGACAATGCAACAACCTTCAAGTCTAAAAAATTGGAGAAATTCTGCAGTGATTACAACATTACCCTTGGTCATTCCACGTCATATTAACCTCAAGGGAATGGGTTGGCTGAGTCTTCGAATAAAATTTTGGTTAGAATCATCAAAAAAATGCTGCAAGAGAATAAAAAGGTGTGGCACAAAAAGCTCATCCATGCACTATGGGCTGACAGGATATCCCCAAAAAGATCTATTGCCACATCTCCTTTCCAGATCGTTTATGTTACAAAAGTCATCTTTACTACTACATTGGGATTGTCGGTGATGAATTTGTTACAGTAGCAAGAAGTAGAAACAAATGCCAGTCGACGAAGAGATGAAGCGCTCATCAATGTACAATAGACCAGAGAGAAGGCCTTCAATAATGCCTAGCTATCTCAAGACAATATTAAAGAAGCTTTCGATAGACATACCAAGGTAGATGACTTCAAAGTAGGAGACTGGGTACTAAAATGGGACACCAGAAACAAAGATAAGGGTAAACATGGGAAATTTGACAACCTATGGCTGGGTCCATTCAAAATCACATCTTACAGTGGGAGCAACGCTTATTTATTAGAGGAAAGTAATAGAGAATTATCTAGAAGAGGGCATGTGAATGGAAGGTTCCTCAAGCATTATAGTGTTTGAAAAAATCATCACCCCACCATTCATTGTATATAATCGTTCTAATTCTTCCTTTACACATGAAATATTGGAATAAAGGAAACATAGTTGAAGCCCAAGGTGAAGGCCCTAAGCTATGCTGGGCAGATTTTAATTTTTTGAATAAAGATCAACATATTCAAAAAAAATTAATAGACCATAGCCCAATGGGTAGGCACTTATTATTCAGTTCTTTGCTACCTCGCAGGGAGGTTAACATCGCCAGTTGGAGCCAACGTTATCACTATAACAATTTTCGGATGGAATCCAAGTTTTAAAATCTTAGCGAAGAACTATATTTCTATGAAAGTATGATAGTTTGGAGGACTAGGATATATATGGTGACATATATACAAGTATAGTGGATTTGCGAAAAGAAGGATTCAACAGACTGTCGATATTGAAAGTGGCCTGGATCAATGACTAAGGCGCATATCGGGGAATGAAGTAGCGCGGAGAATAATCAATCGAGGGCGGGCCAGGGAAAACCATCATGGTTTTGTCTGTGGACGCGTGGCGCCTCTAGAGGTACATTAGGGTGAAAAAAAGTCTAACTAAAACCACTTTCTCCAATCCTCAATGTCAAAAGTTGTTGGGTCAAGGTAGACCGTCGATCTTGAAAGCGGCTCGAATCAACAGGTAAGGCACATATCGATGATTGAAGTAGAGAAAAGATTAATTATACAAGGGGAGGTGGGGAAAACTGTTGTGGTTTAAATTGTGGATGCGTGGTGACCTTAGAGACACATCGGGGTGAAAAGCAGTTTGCCTAAAACTGTTTTCTCCAACCTCTGATTTTGATAGGCAAGTATAAAAGAAGGACTGTTCACATTATTTTATGATATGTTGAAGCATTCAAACGTTAGGAAATTGGCGCAAAGCATCCATTTGAAACTCAAGCCCATAACTGAATCTGATTTGTTCTACCTTCGTTGCTTAACAAGTATTTTCCACCATGGACGCTAATCCTATTGTTTTATCTGTGAATGAATAAGACATCTCCTCCAGAGAAGAAGCCCTAATTGACAAAGACTCTGATGTTTTTGACACAAAGATAATAGTTTCGCTCGTTTCTGTATACAGATCGAATTTGTTAGACAATGTGTGAACATCCATACCTTTCCTCGAAGCGGCTCAAGCCTCCATCACCCCTTATGTCATAGAAGTAGTCTTTCCTTTCCCTAAATTTGTCAGCTGGTGTGTAGAGCGATATTCTCAGGAAGAAAGAGACATTTTGAACAAATTAGGGTCAGAGGGTTTATGTGAAATAGAAAGTCCCTCACTCCGACACACCCTCAATATACTTGAGTCCTTCCCCACAATGTCAGAGCCCTTTGAGGAACAAAAAATGATCATGATCTATTGAGAATGCCTACCAGAAGTAAAACATTGTTTCTACAAACCATTTTCAAGCCTGAACACCATTTAGAGAGTCTATTGTTACATGTCAGTGTAAGTTCCATGGTCATAGTGGGATTGTTCTCTGCTAAGTCAAATTTTAGGATTTGTCAGTGACAAGTTTGTGGTAGAGGTCATGTTAGGTTTCCTGTTAGTTTTCTTTCTGTTTGGTCAGTCAGTTTGTGTCAGTTTTGAAAAATTTATTGCTGACAATATGCATCAACAGTTGGTTAACTTTAATTCATTGAAGCACTTCAGATACTACACGCACTTGCTGAGAATGTTTATGGAATCTAACAAAACTGAATTTCCTAAGACTGCATTTATTTTGACTGAGTGTAAAAGGATCACCATGCTTATTTTCATCAATAAGATTATGTCCAAGGTGTATAGTCTTATTTTCAGTTCAGATCTGCCAAGGGTTCTGGAGGAAATGAAAATCTCTTTACAACAAAATCCAGAGAGAAATATAGGAGATTGGATGTTGTTCATACAATCTACTATGATTTGGATATATGGCTATTAGGAAGGGCCTTATCTTTTACCAGTCTTTCTGACTCCCAAAATCGTTTCTTTGGAGTTCATAAGACAAAGGATAATCTCAGAGACATATCATTTTTTGAAAGCTCACAAGTATTCTAACTTAATTTTTCTTTTCATAGTTGGACCCTTTGTGGTAAAGAACAAGTCTTGTCTTCCCTAGATCCAATCCAAACTCAATGAATTTGGGTTCACACAATTGCGGGGGAGGAAATATGATCTGCATCAGATCATATCAAAGAGGATATTGGTGAGAAAAGAAGGCCCCTATGAACATGAGCATGTTGAAGGATTCGATAAGCTAGCCAATCTAGAAACCTATGTAGATATGGAGGTCACTTTGCAGCATGATCAGACAAAACATATAGAAACAACCTCTCAACAGGGCCCAACACAGAAACCTTCCCCTAAGATGGTTGTCAAAGCTCCTAAAATGAACATCTACAATAAGAGGAGCAGTTCAGAGGCCCCGAGTGCCAGTAGCCAATGAGATACTCTCAAGAAAATGAAAATCACATCATCCTCTCAAATAGTCGACTTGGAAGAAGAAGAGCCCAAAGGGAAAAAATGCATGTAAATGGTGGAAGGTGAAACCAAGAGAGAAGAAGTTGTTACAGGAAGCATGCCACAAAGTGAAATGAACACAAAGGTTTTTAGTAGAAAGAAACACATATTTAACAAGAAACCTGGGGTAGTATATCAGTCCAAGGAAGATTTAATGAACCAGTATGCTGTGAAGGGAAGTATGGCGAACAACGAAATAAGGGACCTATTGCCCGAAGTAGAGAAGATATCCCAGCATAAGACTTTTCTGCTCTCAGTCAGGGATGTGGAAAGAAAGACGTTTAACATAGTAATGGTTGTTGATGATAAGGTTTCTGAGATCAAAATTCACTATGAAAATATTAGTGCCCCTGACAAAGTAAAGTTCTAGAGAAATTGCAGTGACATGCTATATTTTGATTATCTAAGATTAGGTCTGAGGGTTGAAATATTGACAACACATGCACTCAAAATAGATGGACAATTGAAGAAGGAAAAGGCATCTAGCAAAGCCTGGATGAAACAGGTCAAAAGGTTGGAATCTGAAGGCCCTCAAGGGGTAAAAGCTTCTTTGGATGGAAAATATAAGATGATCCAAAGCCTAAAGAAAAAGTTGAAGATGTCCCCTACAGATCATCCACAGACAGCAGAGCTGACTACTTTAGAACAAGAGAAGGAAACATTCAGACAAGAGGCACTCAATTATAAATCTAAAGTGTTACAATTAGAAAAGGAGAAAGAGAATTGGTCACAAGAACAAGCAGTTACATCAGATCTAGCTGTCATTGTACCTACTAATATAGAGGCTAGATCAAGCACTCAGGGATTAGTCCAAGCTATGTACTAGGTAAGCTTAAAAATAGGGATGATCAAGGGTCTCAAAGAATTCATAGAAAAGTTGAAACAATAAATGAAAGTGAAAGATGAAAATATGGCTCAACTTCACATAGATAATCAAGATTTGCAAGAGAGAGTGAGCAAGCTGAAAACTAGGTTAAAAGGCCAAACACTATTACATGGAGCCAAACATGTGATATGGGATGCTATTGCTATAGAGGCTACTAAATTAAGAGTTTATCTGAATTCTATAAATGACAAAGACAGAGTGGCTACTACAACTCGGAGCAGGTGTACCATTGTTAATGAAGTATTAGCCAAGAAGCCCTGGGAATGGGCCCAAAATGATATTGACCTGCTAAATTCTGTGCCAACTACTGATCTCCAAACTATCAGGGTAAAGGACAAGACTGCGTTGATCATTTCGGCCAGGAGGATCATCGTGAAGCACAACCTTCTTAGATCGGTCCAGAACAAAGCTACGAAAATAGAGCATAACATACAAGAGTTTAAAAATGGATTTGAAAAATTGTTTATAAATGGCCTCCCATTATTTTTGGATGGAAAAGGTTCATTATACAATCACGAAGATTAAAATTCTCTCCTCATTCAGTGAAGAATGGACCATTCTAAATTTGAAGCTATGGAAGAAAGTCTGAAAGGCCCAAGTCTGGTAGAATGTTTGGCTACAGACTTTGAAATTTTGAATAAGTTCAAAACAGTGAAAGTTGGCTTGTTGACTATGTCCTACGCCACGTGCAATGAATTGGAGATTTTGATTAAAGAGATGTTGGACTACGAGATCCCCTCCGAATCACAATGGAAGGAAATCATGTGGCTGGGTAAGACAAAATGTAGTTTCCCTGGAACCAGTAAATGATCTCCATGTGTTATCAAATTTTCAGATTCGATAGAGGATCAGATCGAGACAGGTGTCATGAAGGAATACGAACAGTCAGAGGAATCCTATTTTTTTTTGAAATGTCATTTTGTTCAATCATTGTAAATCGGTTTCTATACCGAGACTGTTAGTTGTAATTATTATAATCAGTTTTAGAAGCTGAAGCGTTTCCGTTTTAGCCATTGTAATCAAATTGTATAAATACTGGGATACTTGAATGAATTAATGTTGGAAGAAGTGCAAGGGCACCTTTTGGTTGCTGTGAACTCTTTTTAATTTTTTGAAGCTGAATTGAATATATATGCAAAAGATTTTGAAATCTCTATGAAAATATTCTAATGGTGGTGATATGAGCTTTGTCTTCCTTCATTATATGTATTTCCTGTGATACTTATTTCCATTTTCATTTTCTTCTGTTTAAATTGGAGAGTTAGAGGCCCATAATTCATCTTATGATGCTCTTGGCTTAAGCAATTTAAACTGTGTGATTGTCTTCTTATATAATTCACAATTCATTTCCTAAATGCTCTGATGCAGTTATTTGTTTCTCTTTCCTCTTACCACTCTAATTAAATTCAAGTTATAACTCAGATTCATTGCCTCATTTAGCCTTTATCCTCTGGAGAGTTCTACCAGCTGATCATTGTTTTCGTTCACTTTCATAATTGTGAGTCCATAGCCATGTGTGTTCCTCCCCTTTATTTCCAATGATTTTATTAAAAATCTCCAAAACAAACCAAATCTAGCCACCAATTTCTAAAGGAATATCAAGTGACACGAGAGTTCCCTCTCTGCGTTGGGTTGGCTAGTGCCTCATCTCTAAAGTTGGTTGAAATAGTTACCTATGTCCTTTGTCTATCAGCCAAACAAAATTTATAGAGTGCTAAAAACAGGTACAAAGTTATTATTATTTCAAGTTAGGGTTGTTGACTAACCCAAAACTAGTCATGTGAGACTAAAGAAAAGTATGATGAAAATGCTAGTCTCTTGTTGTTAAAGTTAAGGAAGGTTTGAAGGTATGCGATCATATACACCAGGTCTATTACATATTTACAAATCGTATTTGGATGATGAAATTGATGAGGGATTTTGGTTAAGGTACATGTTGTGTACATGGTTGAGACAAGTAGTTGATGAGTTGGCACATACATGAGGTGTATAGTTGATGATGTTAATACATATTGATGAGTCATAGTTGATGAGTAGTTTACACATGATTGGTACATACTTGGTACATGGTTGGTTTCACTTGTTTATGGTACAAGTTGATTACAGGTTGTTTGGTACATGTTGGCGCATGGTTGATACACTTGTTTATGGTACAAGTGAATTACAAGATGAGGTACAGGTTGATGCATGGTTCAATTTTATTGGTACAGGTTGATGCATGGTTCAATTTTATTGGTACAGGTTTACAACAATATATATCATAGTGATAGTGTGATAGTGGTTCCATCATTCTACTTCTACTTCAGGGAAGTTGGACGAGGCAAGGACAGGTGGTTGTAGCCACCTTCCGGTTGTAGCCGGAGAACATAGGGGGTTGTAGCCTCCTTCTGGTTATAGCTAGAGAATTGGGGAGTTGGAGATTCCCTCAGGTTGTAGCCTCATAAACTAGGGGGTTGGAGCCTGTCGAGCTACAGATATACCATGTAAATCAACATTTAATTGTCAACCCGGGAAGGTAGACTTAGAGGAACCAACACAGGAAATGCAGGGCTGAAGAGGGGGTTTAAAGGATGCCAAACTAATCTCTGAACTTAAAAGAACTCGCTGGAAAGAGCTACTGTACCCTACGTTGCTCTGTACTACTCGGTACTACTCGGTACTAACCGGTACTGTTCTGTATATGAATGTAAAAGATAAACTGAAAACAGTTAAGTTCTTGCTACTTATCACTCCACACAACTCAGCAACCATCCTATGAAACTTCCTATTGTAAT
>ML781020.1:28992-40405 GCA_009831015.1 Picea engelmannii | reverse complement strand
TGTGTTTCAGCACGGGCCTCAAATGCTAATAAGCAGTTATGGACACTTATACACTTCTAATCAATGGTTAAGTACAAAAGTAATGTGAAATATTATGCAAAACAGATTAAGCATATAGTAATGAGAAAGGACGTTGTATACCTTGGAATGATCAGATGAAGTGATATTATGAGTCTAAATACAAGTGATGAAGGGTATAATAATGATAAAAAGTATGGGCAAAAAGGTACAATATGTGGTCCTAAGATCCATGATCTTGATAACAAACATCCAAATTTGGGTGGTATGTCTACTACAACTATATCCATGAGCATAGTTTTCATAGGTGCTTGAGTTAAAGTCACTGCCAAGTCTTTGATCATCCCTAGAAATTTAAATTTTTTAGAGTCAAATGAGAAAATATCATGGTAAGTTTTAGTAATGTCTAATCCAACCTCATCCATAATTTCCTTTGGAATTAGATTGTGAGAGGCCCCAGAGTCTAGTAGGCAATTATGCAATGTTTTCTCATGAATGTCCAGAGAGATATAAAAAGGTGGACAACTTTCATCTCTATCCTCTATCATTTGACCTAAGACAATGGTGGTTTTGTCATCATATATATTGAGAATATTAGCAGAGGGAGATATGGATTTGGGATCAATAGTCTTGAGGATATCTTTCTTGAGCGATTCATTCTTCATTAACTCAACCAAAGGGATGGGGATTTTGATCTTCTGTATTTTAGCTTCAAAATTGAAAGAATAAGAAGTTTTCTCATAAAATATTACCTTGGTTGAAGGGGATTTTAAAGAAATCTATTCTTTTTGAATTTGTTCCTTGGTGGGGGCAACAATATTCTTGGGAGGAGGAGCTGGTGCATTTTCCTTTGAAGGGGTTTTCAAAATAATGGGTTGGTCATCAAGAACCTGATCTTTTTGAGTTGGTTGTTTGGCAGGGGCAACTAGTTTCTTGGAAGGAGGAGCTAGTGTACTCTGCTTGGCAGTATTAGACTTAGATATTAGATTTTATTTGTTCTCATCATCAGTTTGAAAAACACCATTATCAACAACAATTTCATTTATCTGTTTAGTCATTAATGCCTCTTCATAATCATGTTGTGTCAAATAAGATTTCCCTACATCATCTCCAACACAATGAATAGTATCTTCTTCTTCTTCTTCTTGGAACTCATCTTCATCTTCATCCATCATAGTATTTTGGAGAGGGGATATTACCTTCTAATCTTCTATGGGATTTCTCTCTCTTCTCAAAATATGTGTTTGTTGGTATTCCTCTTGAAAGTATTAGGATTATGATTTGGATTTCTGTGAGGGTATTCATAGGAACCTTTTCCCTTGGCAGGCTGCTTGTTTTCAATTTTTAACTTGGACATTTCTAAGGTTAATGACTCTAGCATCTTAGCCAATTTGTCTATCTTGGGATTTTGATATGATGAGGAAGAGGCTTCTTCCTTCTGCCTTTTTCTATCAACATTTCCTTTCAACTTATGAGAAGCGAAGATATTTGACTCAACTTCAAGGGCAACATCTTGCATCAAGGAAAGTGTAGGAGACCTTCTTTCTCTCAGTAGAAAACAAAATTCAGAATCAAATGAGTTGGCATAAGTGATTTGGGCAGAAGTCTCTGTAGGTTTGATCTCTGTAGGTATTTTACTATACATTCTTTTGAATCTCATGGTGAAATCAAACACAGATTCACCATTTTCTTTCTTAAGGTTTCCAAATTCTGTGATATAGTACAAGAAATATCTCTTATCTCCCAAGTGTTTTAAAAAGACATCATCCAACTCTTCTATTCTGGCTACAGAACCAGCAGGAAGTTCCTTGAACCACTTCCTAGCATGACCATCCAAACTCCGAACAAAGACTCTAGTCCAGACATCAACATATTCTCTGTTTAGGTTCTCAGCATAGCTATACAAATATTCTATATGTTCTTCTGTAGTAACATATCCTTCTCCGATAAATTTTGGCATATACTTCTAGTAATCACCAGTGGGCATAGCTGTAGGTTGACTTGGCAACACAAGAGGTGCATATCTAGCAACTAGAATTCTTTGCATTTTGGTCGATGGAGGAGGTGAAGCCATAATGACTATTGGTGAGAGAGGTGATAGGATTTTATTAGATTCTTCAACACTGGGGGGATTTAATTGAAAAGGGGGGGAACTCTTTGATGGGAAAGAAGTTTGATATGAATCTATATAAAAATTTGCAAGTTGTTCAACCAATTTTTCTTAACCTTTAGCAGACAATTCCTGCAGAATATGTTCTACAACAAGAAGGTTAGTATGAATATTTATGTGGTCTTCTTCCTGCTGTGAGTGGAAGGACTCAAGGGACGAGGAGATTTGATTTATTTCTAAATAATTAGATGCTTCTTCAACCAAATTAGAGCCTATCACTTCTTCTGCAATGACATTTTCCTCTTGATAAGAAACAAATTGTTTCTCTTACATAAATGTTTTCAACAAATGATCCTTCTACAACTGTTACAGTTGATTTTTCACTGATAATATTAGAGGAAAAAGAATCAGTTTTTTTAGCTTTTGATTCCTTAGAATGAGAAAGAGGGTTACCTTTAATACCCGATTTTTAAGCCTGGTCTTGAAATAATCTTCCTCTTCTCAGAATCCGTTCTGGGTTGGGCACCGGTGTGACAGGTGATTCTTGTGGATTCGCCGTGGTACTTATTTTCTTTGGAGCCAGGATGAACGTGTGGAGTCACCAGATAGATGATTACAACCAATATAATGTCTAATCCTTGTCTATCATCAAGGATTAGCTCTGTTTCATCTCCCAAAAAATATGAGCTTCAATCTCTTCCTCAACAATGATGCCAATTTGTTATCACTCTAGGAAATTCTCTTAGGTTGTATCTCGAAGATGCCTGGTAAATTAACTAATTTTGCAATGGTTCACTCAATGATGGGTAATGATTGGATCATGATGAATAACTCACTCACTAGTTTTTCTCCCTCAAGACAACTTACGTAGATATCAGGTAAGACAAGGCTTTCAAGAGATGTTTATCAGATGGTTTACTAAATCAGGTGGATGAAGAAAACTAATTATATCATCATAACATACACATTAAAATATATATGATGGACACATATAACTAGAAATGTTCACTTATGAATCTTTGTTTATGAAATCAAAAGGTGAAATGGTAGTCACCAACAATTTAGATAAACTCAAATAGAGAACAGAGTTCACTCATAAGTACAGAAAGCATAGAGAAGATGAAAATATGACAACAACAATGAAATAAGCTTGTGAAACTGAATATATTTCAAAAAGGTATTGTTACAATAATAACATCATAGTGTAGTATCCAAAGTCGAACCCCTATTACTTTGAAAGCATAGGATTTATAACCTTTACATCATAATCTAAGATCCTATCAAAGAGGATCTAAAATACTAAGAATAGTATTAATCAAAACAGTTTACAAGAAAATAAGATCAAATCCTATCTTAAGGTGTCAAACCCTTATCATAATCTGGTCTTCATCATGTTCAACAGTCTTCAAGGAGATGATAAGGTAATTCATAATCCTTCCTTTGACAGCTGGGCAAACCTTTAACTAAAATTGGATAACCTTTAGCCCTATTATCCTTTGTATAAGATTCAAAACTTTGAAGAAGAGGGTAATCTTAATCCATTTTAATCCTATCATTCATTTGGAACCTTCATCAAATGAGTTGGCAGAGGAAATATTCGATATGAGAAAAAAGACTATGATTATGCCTGTGTCTGTGCTTTTGTTAGCTCCTTTGTCCTAAAAAATGCAAGTTAGCTGTCAAAAGCCCTAATTTTCGATAGCTAACTATGTTTTATTATGTCGATTATGTTGTCGAAAATCCTGGGTTCTCCAAAAAGGTAATCACTTCAAAAATAATTGTTCTCCTTGAGTGTCTTAATTAAACTCCCTGCAGATTTACAATGACCTGTGCCAGAACTTGCAAATCTGGATGTGTACCAATTCTTGCTTTCAACTTTTTGATTTTTCTCTTCAAACACTTGGCTAATCACCATAAGTTGTTATAATATTTTCTGATCTTTTTCTTCTTCTTCTTTTCCTTTATACTTTCAAGTGCCAGATTTTCAAAAGTTGCATTGGTTTTTGCAAAATTCTTTGATAGAGTCTTATATCTAGCCTTTATCACCCTTTCTAGCACTTCCTGTTGTGCTATTATCCCTTTCAGCTCCTTAATCTTCTGTGATTTCTTTAATTTTTTATTGCTTGAGGTTTCACCTTCATCATAACCTGTGAACATCTCTTTTTCTGGTGCTTGCTCCATAGATAAATCTATGTTCTTCTCAGCAGTGACTTCTCCTTTATTTGGCTTAGAATCAGAGTCTAAGTAAGGTAGGTCTAGCACATTGGTTTTCTTGGTCTGCTGAGTTGAAACTTTCTCTATAGTTTCCTTGAAATCAACTTCTTTTTTGCCTTCTTAACGATGCTGGTTCTTCTTGGAGATCAAGGTTGATGGCTCTCCTCCTCTTCAGACTACTCTGAGGAGTTGGTGACTTTTTTCCTGATCTCCTTTTGCCTTTGTTAGGTTGAGTTTCTAACTGAAAACCTCCCCAAAACATAAAGTGTTCCCATGTTCTTTATCTCTTCCTTAATTCTTCTACAATGATGATCTTTATCAGACCAAAATGACAAAGGGCATTCTGAATGCTATCTGGTTCAACCTGAACTCTGTTGCACATCTTAGTAAGAATTTTGTGGAAATAAAATGGCAGATTTAATGGTGTCTTACCTATAAAATGGTCCATTAACTTGAAATGATACAGCATGGCCCTGTGATACCTTCCTTCTGCAGTTATGTATAATTGTATGGATTTGAGAAGAACCTACCATTTCTCCTCCAGATAAGAAGTGGGAATCTCCCTGTTCCAGATGATGTCTTGGAATTCAGGCTTTAAACAGGGTCTGAAATCCAGATTCTTGGTGACTTTGGTATTGAACCATTTTTTCCATGTCCTTGTCATGCCTGTAGAAACAACTATGGCTTCTTCATCGACTTATATTTCCAAAGGACCATTTGTGGCCTTGCTTCCATCATAGGATTTTGCAAACGTTTCTGTGATACCCTGGTGGTATGCTTCCTGTAACTTTTCCACATAATTAAGACAACCCGCGTCTGAGAAATATTGAAAAATCTTTGGATGAGACTATATAAACCGTATGCTATCCAATTCTTTCCTGAGGAGTGAACCACCTCGTTTCTTACCCATCTACACAACACATGTTAATTCTGTAGAAATCAAAATACAAAAAAGTTACATGTGGAAAGGAAATGCTGGCGATGAGGGATGAACTCTGTATGTTCAAACGATGGTAAGAAGCATCATTTATAGAAATTCAAAATTCATGGGTTTGAGTTTAAATGATGATCATAAGGCTGATGTAGACAAGATTTAGGAATGAGTGAAATTATGGCTAAACAATTTTTTGAAATGATGAGACGTCGAAACCCTCACACGATCTGCATAATAATTTATATAAATGGTGGAAGAGAACGTGACATAATGCCAAAAATCGCTTAAGTGATCATTATGTGCTGATGACATGTGTCCTTCGATCCACATTCAGGCTTGCTTGATGTGCTGTCTAAAAATCTTTTCTGTACTTTCGTTAGCTCCCTTGTCTTTTTGAATATAGTTTTGCTACCAAAAGCTTGAATTTTTGACATTTTATCCTCAGTTTTAAAACAACATTTGTTGTTGAAAACATCTTCTTTGATTTTTTGAAAACAATAAATGTCAAATCGACTTATTTGGGACTTTACAATTTATTCTCTATGCTTGGAGATCATAGACCACACAAATTATAAAAAGAACACTTGGTTATGACTATGCTATCACCTAGAAATGAAAGTGGATGACAAGCTTATTTTAGGAGATAATACAACCAACACTTTATGTAAGCATTGTCAACAAGGAAAACAAACAAAGACTAGGTTCAAATCAAAGGAATATTCAACGACAATACCAATTGAAATTGTGCACACTGATCTAGTTGGATCAACTACAACGAAGGGTTTAAAAGGTGAGAAATACTTTATGTTATTAGTTGATGATTATACAAGAATGACCACAGTTTTCTTTCTCAAGAACAAGTCAAAAGCTTTTGAAAACTTTAAAATATACAAGGAAATGGTTGAAAATGAAATGGATTCAAAAATCAAATGCTTGAGATCTAATTATGGAGGAGAGTTCACTTCAAAGGAATTTATCGACTACTGCAACAGTCATGGAATAAAAAGACAATTCTCCATTGCTAGGACACCTCAATAGAATGAAGTTGTTGAAAGAAAGAACAAGACAATACAGTAAATGGCTCAAACAATGTTAATGGATTCCAAATTGATAAATATATTTTGGACACATGCAGTGCATACAACAATTCACATTCAAGACATAGTAATTCTCATAAACAACATTGAAAAAACTCCCTACGAGCTATGGAAAGGAAGACCAACAAATGTGAAGCACTTCAAAGTTTTTGGAAGCAAATGCTACATCAAAAGAGAAGATGGAAGAATGGGAAATTTGACTATCGTGTGGAAAAATGAGTATTTGTTGGTTACTCAAGTACAAGGAAAGAATACAAGTGTTACAATCTGAGATTGAACAAAGTGGTGTAAAGAATCAACGTAACAATTAATGAAACATGAAGACCATAATCAAAGGATGAAGAAAATGAATCAATGGAACAACCTTTCAAAAAGGAAGAAAAAGATGAAAAAGAAGAGAAGAGGAAGATAAAGAGAATATGATAGAGGCATAAGAGAAAGTTCAACAAGTGTCTCCAAAGACACCTAGCAGACGAGTACAAAAGAATCATCCTTCAGATCAGATTATCAGAAACAAAGATGCAGGAGATGAGACTGTTGGGGCTCAGAAATGTCCTATTTTTATCCACCTTTCCCTTTATTATTCTTCACATTTCATCGCCCCATTAACCTTTCATGACATCGTTTTCATAAATACATTTTGGTTTCACCTTATTATTTTCCACTTTATTAATTTTAGTATTAAAAGGGATTTTGTGATTAAATATTAGAAAATCAACATGTTTTCATATATCTCAAAAATGTGTGAGCTTTGTAATGTGTAGGAATATGTGAAGGATTAATTCAAAATGGATTCTCGAATATTTCCTCAACCATTTCAAGATTTGAGGAGATAATTCAATCCCATTCCAAGGAGAAGATCATGGAGATTTGGTTGGAATATCTTATCCAAGATATATGAGAGATATGTGTGAGGATTTGAAGAGATTATATTTTGTAATAATGGAAAAGTAGTTGAGAGAAAAGTGGATCTGTAATTATGAGATGGTTATCTTATCTTCAAGTCTCTCATGTATAAAACATAGTTCTCTCTCTTCATGAGAATTCAATTAGATTATGTAATTAGAATCAGAGTAGTCATTAGGATTCGAAAGAGAAAGGGATTCTTAGATTTGATTCATGGTTTTAGTTTTCATTCTTTCATTATTCTTTTATAAATATTGATTTGATTATTGTAATATAAGATTTATTCATTGGTGGGATCTCACATATGTTGTTGTGTCATTCAACTCTTCACATGTTGTATTTTCTTTTCCTTCATGTAGTTCTCCATTCCTAGATTAATTTCCTTTACACAATTCTTCATTCCTAGATTAATTTCCTTCACACAATTTCCCATTCTTAGAGTAATTTCATTTACGCAACTATATTAATTTAATTTTAGTCGTGTGTTAGATTAATGATTCAATTTCAGCTGTATCTTAAACATTAGATTATATTAGTCTCGCTTCAATATTGCATATACTTTGCATGTTCTTCATTAGTTTATGAACCCCGGGTTGACAAATTAGATAGTTGGGCAAGTACTACAACTCAATACAACATTAGTTCGGCCCAATATAACGATTGTCGTTCCCTTGTCACGATTGTTGTTCCTTTTGTTACGATTGTTGTCCCTTTGCAGGGGTTGCATCTCTGGAGGACGGGTATTGAAAAGGGAAGGTAAGAACCTACATAGGCAACAAGTAAAACACTTGTGCCAGTGCCTACCTTTGGATGATGCATAGAGGTTACATTTTAAGACATCTTTAGAGCCCAACATTTTGGCGTTGTTGCCGAGGAAGGATGATGGATTGAGGTATTAGTTTCTTTTTTATTTGAATTCATGCAAATGTGATCTAGATGTGTTGGTAAGGTGTCATAGAAGCTTGTGACAGGAGACTCCTCATGTTCTCCCTACCAACTAGGTAAAAGTAGTTTCAATTTTTACAAATTTCAATTTATGCAAATTCCAATTTATGCAAGAGTGTTTAATTTATGCAAGTGTGATCTAGACATGTTGGTAAGGGGACATAGAAGCTCGTGAGAGGAGACTCCGTAACTGTGAAGAGTATTTTTTATGTTTTAACAAGAGTGTTTTTATTTGAGTGTTATAAGAATCCATTTTTTAACATGGTTTAACAATGAATTTAAGCTTGGAACTACCTAATCAGATCCTAGAAGATGTCAGGATTTCCTCTTCCCAGGAAGAGGATATCTTGACAAGGATCAAAGATTCAAATACTCCTCCGGAAACAATTGAAGATCCAACATCTGAAGACTCTTATGCATCCGATGACGAACAATTGATCGAAAAGGAGATTGAGGAAGATGAAGAGGAGTTACAACATGATCTGAGTGAGGAATAACGCGCCTACGAAAGCCTTATCGAGCAATGGTTCCATGTAAGTACTAGATTAAAAAAAATCTGGTTTTGTTTTTATTCAGTTAAATCACAGTCACAACAATTCAATTCTTTCATTTTTGTACATTTCTATTTTTCATGCATAAAAATGAAAATGAACATATTTTTACGACTGTTACGTGAATGGCTCCATTGGAAGTTTAATTACACGTAACTAATTTTTAATTCTAATTAGCATAGAGTAGGTAGGATTTTATTTTCAAGTTTCTATTTTTTATTTTTTTTGAATAAGTATGCTCTCTTCCTGCGCTTGTTGCGATCTGGAAGATCAGAAAGTAAGATGACTATGAATTTTCATGAATGATAAATTGTTGACAATAAAAAAAAATGGCCAATCCAATTGTTCGTCTTCAATTTCAAATTATACATCTCCATTTTCTAAACAAATTTCTTTCTTTAATTGTTTAAATTTCTCTTTTAAATCTAGGAATAATACAAAATTAAAACAAAAATTAAAAAAAATGTTTCTTTATCTTAAACTAGTTTTCTAATTTTATTTTCTTTTAGAATACAGATAAAAACAAAATTAAATAAGAATAAGAATAATAATAAGAATAAAAATGCAGAATTTGAATTGAAGATATCTCACAAACTGGGATGTGGGTTCTTGTGCGTTTTTGACAGGAAGTGCACTATGTGATGATAAAAAAACCCAGTAAATTTTAGGCCAAATTAGTACATGGTTTTCGAGAAAATTAGTATAGTCACCTTCATCCATTTCTCTTATATCTCGAGATCCATGCATCATATGGTTCTGAGTTTTTTTGTGCAGAAGTATTGGGACCACAGGAACCTTCCCACAAAATTTCAGCCGAACCCAATACACGATTTTCGAGAAAATCAACATAGTCACCTTCAACCATTTTATCGTTTTCTCAAAATTCGTGACGTGGGTATCTTTGATTTTTGGTGTGGGGATGCATTCAACTGGTAGGAACTTTATTGAAAAATTTCAGCTCAAACCAGTTTTCCATTTGTGAGAAAATCGCATTTGTCATTCGCTGTTACACCCTGCAAATACAACCCTATAGCAGCTTGCAATAAAAACAATAATAAAAAAATTCGAATGCAATTCATATCACAATAATAGAACTTGGCTAGGAGATCTGATTTTATTGGTGGAGTTTATGGTGTCAAACCTCATCCACACCACTCTTTATGCCGTGTTTTTAGCGATTTAATGATTTGGCAATGATCTATTAGTTATGCGTTCTGTTGGAACTCAGCTATTGTTGGAGTCACCCCTGGTTTTAGCATCCTTGAAAATGAAAATTATACGCCTATAATGTTGTTTGCATGAGAGAAGGTCAATTTTAATTTTGAGTTATTTGTTTTCCATTTTTCCGTTAGTATCATTTCTATTTTTCTTTTTGCATTTTCCTTTGATATGTAAAAAAAAAATAAAAATTAACAAATTATAAAAATAAAAAACAACAAAAAAAAAATAAAAACTATAAAGACTTTCTTGTCCTATTTTTTTTTCCATATTACTGCCCAACATTGGCAACTTAACAAATGCTGAATAAAAAATTAACTAAGGTGCTATGCGATGCATTCATACTCGCCAATAATTTGCATGTTCTACTTTTCATCGATGGTTTTTAAATTTTGTTTTCAATTGACTTTTTGTTTTGTTTGCAATTTTCTTTCTTTTCGATAGTTAATAAAATGAAAAAAATTTAAAAACAACACACCAAAAAAAAATGCAAATGGATTTTCACATTTCTTGAAAACATCATTGGAATCATGCTTTGATATTTTTATTCTAAAATTGTTTGTGAAGTCACTTCACCAGGTATTCACGACGAGGATTGTCAAAAATGAGTTATCACCAACTGGTAAAAACACATTCCATTCTTTTCATTTGGTTGATAACATTAGTATTAATTTCTGCACATTATGTTTTTGATATTCTAACATTGTTTGTTGCAGATTAGTGCTAACATTTTACAGGTTCATAAACGATCAAATTTCTTGCAGAAGTGACTTTCACGAATCATAAAAAAAAAAAAATAGAAAAAACATGCTTTGTTTACTGCTTGAAGGAGTTGTTACTCATCATAAACATCATGACGTTTGTTGTTACACAAAAACCTTTTCGTAAACCCATTTGCGTCATGAATGTTCTCCCTCATTACTCCTTCAAAGCAAATTTTTCATCCTTGTGTTGAAGCCCATCTTCCATTTCCTTTTCCTTCATGACTTCGCACATGCCTATCTTCCCGAGTCGCATACATCTCTTTATCTTTTTCAGTTCAGTTTTCCTTGTCAATAAAAAAATCCAACTCCCTTTCCATGACTACATTGCCTTGCCATAAACATGGTTTCTACTGATATCTTTTCATCTATAATCCTACCAATATTTTTACCAAACTCGCGTTGACTGATGTGGGATTTCTTAAGGCCCACCTTTCAACAAGTCTTGCCCCATCGACCTCAACACCTTATCTGGGATACAAACTAGAGTCCATTTTGTGTACCTGGAGGATTGCATGCCTTAATGATCTAGGTGGATATCGGGGGCCACCCATCTTTTCCAAATGGCTCAAAACAGTTTTCTGGCCATTTTGGCGATTTACTATTTTTAGCAGGTTTTCACTTCCGGGGCCATTTTGAGGGCCTAAATGAAGTTTTTT
>ML781019.1:1025248-1043687 GCA_009831015.1 Picea engelmannii | reverse complement strand
GCATAGGATTTCAGTATAAATTCGTTTCTCTGGATTTTAGGCGTTATTATTAAAGTCCTGTTTAATCCTGGGTTTTCAAATTTGGCTGTATCATAAAAACCCTAATCTCATAAAGAAGTTGAGTCTGAGTATCAACTACTAAATGAAAACCTAACAAACGTTATGAATTTCACACATTGTTGACGATAACGATCAGTGTTCACTGATTTCGACTCTGTTTTAAACGTGAATAAATAAAATAAAATAAAAACCATAAATTTAAGATAACAAATCATGTCAAACACATAACACAATATATATAATTGGAAACCTCTCCATTTCAATCATAATAACCAATAATCAATCCAAAAATGCACATAATCCAATGTGTGATGAGGCACTATCGATAATGCCCTAAACGATATAAAATACATTAAGAAACCAAATGGCAAGGGATTTTACCAAAGTGTCTACCAACCAAATGAACTATCATTTCAAGGCACTATCGATAATGCCCTAAACGATATAAAATACATTAAGAAACCAAATGGCAAGGGATTTTACCAAAGTGTCTACCAACCAAATGAACTATCATTTCAAGGYACTATCGATAATGCCCTAAACGATATAAAATACATTAAGAAACCAAATGGCAAGGGATTTTACCAAAGTGTCTACCAACCAAATGAACTATCATTTCAAGGCACTATCGATAATGCCCTAAACGATATAAAATACATTAAGAAACCAAATGGCAAGGGATTTTACCAAAGTGTCTACCAACCAAATGAACTATCATTTCATTTGCCCGGTCCTCCAAAATGGACTAGTTAATCTCATCTTTGACTAACTAACAACCATGGAGTCCCTCTTTTTTTTTCAGCAGAGAACATTTCTCGATTATATTGATAATAGCATTTGCTTTATATCGCCAGTGTTTACAAAAATTACCCTTCTTCATAGATGGTCATCTATGTATGGCTATGATCTGGACCCTGAAAAGAGGCCAAAGATCGTAGCCAATACAAATGTTTCAAGACAAAGAGACAAGACTGTAATGCTAAGAGTCCTTGCTCATGCTAGAATGCAGAGGTGAGAGAAGACAACAAAATTTTCCAAAAACTAATTGTGCCTGGGTGGGTACCAAAAACTATGAGAGACTAAAAGAAGTTTATAAAGATGGTTGGGCCCTCATGATTTTCAAGCCAATGATTGTAGGAAAGTAATCCAGCTTGCTTCGGAAGAGCAATCTTGGAGAGGGCGTCCGCTTTCTTGTTGTTTTCTCTCGGAGTGTGAAGATGAGTGATATGCCTGAACTTTTGTTGAAGCTCTCGAGTTCTGTCCATTCAACCAAGAAGGGAGGAAACCTGTAACTTACCTTTGGAGTTTAACCAGTCTATCACAATTTTAGAGTCCCCAAGTAGTTGGTAAGTCCAAAAAATTCAGCCTAGAGGCCAAGCGAAGAGTTGCCCAAGCCCCCATCAATTCTGCCTTTGTATTAGTGTCGGGTCTGCAATTGAGAGTCCAACAAATCTATGAGTTATTTGAAACCCTTATGTGACCACCAACACCACAATTGTGACCGTCCGACTGAGCAATGCCATCGAACCAACTAGTAGGCAGTCCCTCAGAGAGAAGAGTCTTATGCCTATGCTTTATTGATTTATGTCTCCGGTGTATAGCAGTCCAGCTTGTATAAGAACCAAGAGCTTTGTAAACAACCATAGAAATGGAGGGGAACACATTGGCGAAGATGGTGTTGTTCCTTTCCAGCTACGCGAACCAACAAATAAAGGATGGCAACGTGAGGTGAGATCTTTGCTTGTTGTTCCAACACTTGAAGCAATTCAGCAGCAAAGGCCCATCCCAGGTCGTTGATAAATGAAGTACATATGAGATCCGAGCCCAGACACGTCTAGTAAATGTGTAGCAAACAAATAAATGTAGTGTTGATTCCTCCTCCGTGCGACAGATATGGCAAAAGCTAGGACTGGTCCACCCTTTTTTTTAAGGATATCCTAGGTGTTTAGTTTGTATTCAATGGATAGCCAAATGAAGAGTTTAATCTTCAGCGGGATATTCTAGCTCCATAATTTTTTCCTCCAGCTATCTGTTGGAAGCGACCAATGTAGATATGTAATGGCTGCATAAAGATTTAAAATAGATGGGTGGCCTGAGGAGTCTCCTCCAATCCAAAGGAGTGTGTCCTCCATTTCTTGTAGCTTTATACCCGTTGTCGTTAATGATTTGGTATAGTTATCCCATTCTAATGCAAGTGCTATTGGCAAACCGAGATCCTCACTAGAGCGCCAACAGTGAGAGATAGAATTTGAGCCACTCACGTCTTTTGCTTGGAAGAGAAAAAAGATATGTAGGGAATGTAGATGAGTGGGGAGCTGAGCCAATAGAAAGGAGGTGTCTCCCAAGCTCGATATATGATAATGTCCAAGATGGATGGAATGACTAGTCCCTGGATTCCAAGAGAGTCAGTGGGAGATGAGAGGAGTCGTCCGAGCCAAGTTTCTCCATGTGTAGGAGGTAGAACTGGGAATGGATGGTGGTGATCTAAGCCAAGCAGCAACAGAAACAAGTGGGAGATATTTATCCAAAATGACTATGTGCCAAATCCCTGTATTTGTTAATACATGCCATACTGTATTTGCAGCAAGTGCTAAATTGAAGAAGAGGATGTTTCTAAGGCCCCAACCACCTTTTTGTTTTGGATTTGCAAGAGCATCCCAGCTACAAAGATGGAGGCGAGGTGTGGATGTACAACCCGACCAGAGGAAGTTGAAGGAGAGCTTGCGAAGTTTGTGGAGCACTACCACTGGAAGGGAATCCAAAGCCATCCAATATACAGGTTAACCTTCCAGGACAGCGTTTAAAAGAGTAAAACGCCCACCGAGGGAGAGCCAACGATTGCACCAATTCCCAATTCTTTTTTCCACTTTTGCCAGGAGCCAGTTCCAGTCAACAATCCTGTAGGAATCTGCCTTAATAAAATATCCTAGATAATTGAATCCTTCAGATAGATGTGTAAAGGTATGTGGGAAGAGAGACTGTAGGTGATTTAGAGATTGATCGGAGAGGTTTGGATAATGAAAAGTGGACTTGAACCAATTTATATGTAGACCAGAGGCCCTGCAAAAGACAAGTAGAATGCTTTTGATTTCTCGCCATTCAAGAATGGAGTCGTTGATCATTATCAAGACATCATCAACGAAAAGGAGATGAAGGATCTTTATTAGCCTTAAAACTTTTACACCTGTCAAGTTCCCTTGTGACTGGCCAAGTTTAAGAAGAATGCTCAGGTCTTCCATGACTAAAATAAATAGTAGTGGGGAGAGCGGGAAGCCCCATCGCAAGCCTCTGCCATTGTGAAAGAAAGGAGAGGCTTCACCATTGACCAGAACCGAGAAGGTGGCACTTGAGACACATCCCATGATCCAATTGATGAAAGTCGGACTAAAACCAGATTGCACCAGAATCAATCGTAGAAAGTCCTGGTCAATGCAATCAAAGGCCTTTTTTAGATCTAATTTAAGAGTCAGTGCCTTTGATTTTTTAGCTTTTATACTATGATTACATTCTTGAGCAGTGCCTATTGCATCAAGGATCTGTCTTCCTTTGAGAAATCCCAATTGTTCGTTGGACAGAGAGTGTGAGAGAACCAGCTTTAAACGATTGGAGTCCTTGGTGTAAGGAAATGAGAGAGTAGACGTTATTTCACACACTAAAATTGTATTGAGTGCTCCTTTAAATCAATGTAATATTACACATATAAATACATGAATGTTGTCTCAAGATAGACACACTTTCTTAGTCACACTATAAACTAGTTGAGAGAATATCTCAATCACACACCAAAGTAGGAGCCAACTAGTTGGAGAGAATCTCTCATATCCAACTAGATCTAACAACCTCCTAAAGCATAGAAACATAATCCTTGTGTAGAGACGAACTCTACCTAATAATGACCAATAATCATAACAACCACAAATATGATCAACATAAGACAAGTAGGAGTTAATGATTCCAACACTCCCCCTTAATGACTACTTGTCTTAACCTTTGTTAGGTCAGGTCTTCATCATTGTCAAATCCTTTGCAACAATTGCTCCATTATGAATTTAAGAACCTCATAATCAACAAAGTCTATATCTGATCTAACCGAACACTTTCACCTCATACCTCAGTCATGCAAACATCATCAAACTGTCAAATTCCATATAAAGGAACACTCATCCATCGGAATGCATTGGTACCTAACCATTGCAACCACTAGTCTAATAGGATGTCCTCCATGTACATGGTTCATCCAACTTCTTGATGAACTCCCCCTGAATGTAAAACTTTTGGTTTTTAA
Source organism: Picea engelmannii (assembly GCA_009831015.1). NCBI lineage: Eukaryota > Viridiplantae > Streptophyta > Pinopsida > Pinales > Pinaceae > Picea > Picea engelmannii. Next base: position 1,039,342 of record ML781019.1, on the reverse strand, counting down.
GCACCTCCTAGAGTCTATGATCCATATTTATGAGTGGAATGAAATGAATAACAGACTGAATACAATAACACAAAGATATAGAGAACAATAACAAATATCCAATGAACAATAACTTCTATTGAATAAATAAAATAGGTTGAAATTGTAAAACTACAGAACTAAAAACAACTTGCTCGAATGGTGGTAGCTATCTATGAGAAGAGATGTGGCTGCTACGTGCATCCGTCTGAGAAAAATGATTACAATGAGGCTCCAGAGGCCTTTTTAACATTACTCATGAATGCCAAAACCTTATACATCCAAAAACCTAACCCTAGGAGATGAAACGCCAAAAGTTATGTGGGCCCCATTGGGTAAGTTGGTACCTCAACTTCTTGGGGTCATAACTTTTGCATACGACCTCTGTTTTAGGCGTGTGATGGCTCGTTGGAAAGGTATTTTCGAGAAATACACATTATACCATCAATATTTGACTTTGTCTAGAATTTGATTGTGGCAAGCCAAAAAAACATTGTTTAGGGCCCCAAAACAACCCTGGAAGTACAAAAAGATGTACTGGCATGAAAACTTCCAAAATAAGCCAGTTGGATTAGGTGGGCATCCACCAATCTCCAACTAGAATATGTGTAGGGATTCATACAACTCAGAAGTGGAGAACCCACAATTACACAGAATTATAGAAGAACATGTTGAACTAAAAGTTGTCAAGAGGAGCTAGTTGGAATAGGTGGGTGGCCACCAATATCCACCTAGATCAGTATACAACCAACATGGTCCGCTCATAGAGTATCTGCCAACACACCGTCCTACTCCTCCAAAGAATTCCATAATAGAGGCTAATGCACTATACAAACAAATTATCCAAATCATCAGGGACACATGGCAAAGGGGTGTGCATGCCTTTCCAAGTCTTACACTGATATGCCCTTTACATGTTACATAGATACAGGTACATACATTACATAATCTATCACATGGAGACAGTAGGTACAAGCTTAAATAAAAAAACAACTAGGTACCACCACAATACTTTTGTTGAGTACCAAATCTAAGTAATATACAAGTTTAAATTTTTTAAGGACCGATACATCGAATCAAAACATGACATCATAGATTTGCTACAAATACAATGTGTGATTCACATTACCATATGGTCAAGTATTCTTTTATTCCACACAATTCATAAACTTTTACCTTATTTTTCCACCATCATTTGACCTTCACTATTGTCACGAGATTATCACCAACTTCCCGTGGATTAGGATTTATTCACTATGGGTTTAATCCTTGAACTTGCTTGCTCCTTCCTTTTGTACCTGTGGAAAACTAATGATTGATGCCCATATAAAAATAAATCCATCTACCTAGATACATGGGTGTCTTCCATTGTACTCGTCAACTCTCTAGGAATCCTTTTCACCTACATGGTTCATCAACACGTTAGACTCCCCCTTAATCATAACTTGGTCCCAACCATCTCACATTCTGAGATTAATTCACACATTACCTGATCCAGGGGATCAAAATATGCTCAAAATAAAAGTTCTCGGAATTGCTTCAGAACAGACTTATGTGTAGGCCTCGTCCTCACGATCCCAACACAACTTGAATGTGTTCAAACAGACGTCGTATGCGAGAGATATCATGTTTTTTCCACTTTGCCAAACAAGCAAAATTTTGCTGACTGTACAGTCTGTACAGTGTTGATGTGGTAGGGTCGTACTAGTGACATGGAAGGTGACCATACTGACATGTGACAAGTAACCGTACTAACACATGGCAAGTGGTGATTTCACATTTTTTATGGAAGTGGTTATGTGGACCAATGGTTGGTTGACACATGGCATGCTAGGAGCAAATAAGAAGGTGCCATGTGGCACTCTGTCATTGTTTATTGGTTTAAAAGGTTTGTTGGAGTCTGTGGGGATCGAACCCGGGACCTCCGGCAGTGGCAATGGCTTGGCAAGGGTTAGGCTACCAACCCACCAACAATTGTTTCTTAACCTTATAATCTTAAAGAAATATTTGAATTGATTTAAACCTTCACATGGGAACAGAAAGGTTCACATTCCTCCCATACAACCTTTGGTGCAGGGTTTCAACAACACTATCCAACAACGAGTGCGGGGATTCCACGTGTTATCCCTTGATTTAGCCATTCACCACATGACCACCACATGCGCAGGAGTTTACCAACAGATCCAAACTTGGCGCTGGGACGTGGCCATATGACGCCCATGCGACCGACACCTCCGCCAGAAAAGGTGTTGGTTGTCTAACTATTCGACATTTTCACCCGATTTGTAGGATGCGTGTGGGTGCTGGGTTTAGGCACAGGAAAATCCTAGAAGCCAGGTTTAGTTCACACAGGGGTGTTTTGGAGGAGCAGAGACAACAAAGAATTGGGAAAACTTCCAGGAAGAGGTTCCAACTCAGTTTTTGGCCAAACTAGGTGCAGGAAGAGCCTAGCTAGGGGTTTTTGGACGTTCTAGAGCCATTGAAACCGTCTATTTCTCATTCTCAGCATTGTAACACACTAATTTTAACACTTTGAGCATTAATGAAAATGATCCATTGGAACCTGGACCAAGAGATGTAGCTCAAGAGAGGGGTGAACTCCTTTATCATTTTGTTGTGTTAATGTGTTTACTTTGATGGTTGTTTATGACTATTTATGCTTCTCATGATTAAGTAAAAACTCATTAAGTTTTATGTGTTTGTAACTTGATCTTATTACCCAAGCACATACAATTTATACTTGCAATTTTAAAGAGACTCAAGCCTTTTCATTTTCAGATCAAGTTGGTACAGAGCATAGGTTTTTGAAGGTTTCATTGTTTGCAAGTGTTTTTTTTCTTATGCTTACAAGGTTGAAGCTCACAAGAGGAGAAGGTAAACTTGTAGAGCCAATTTCTCAACTTTCAAGAAGGAGAACTACACAATCACCTCAAGCTTCAAGGATATATTCACCAAGTATGGCTCATGAGGAGAGTCATGAAACTCTTACTTTAGAGGATGAAACTTTCAGAAAATATTTCTATGATATGACATAAATGGTGAAAGTTTTATTTGAACAAATAAATGCAAGGTTGTAAGGTGAAATCTCAAACCCTCTAAAGGGAAATGAATATCGTGGTGATAAAACTCCAAAAGGAAATGGAGGGAATGGTGATAATCCACCTCCGTCACCTCCATCTTTCACCTCTTCTACCATTTCACAACCACCTCCAAATTCTCCAAAGGAACATGGTAAAATTCCTCTACAAACTCCTTTGCTTAAGCTTGATATTACATTTGAATTGACTATGTACAATGGATAGGTAAATGCTGAGAAATTGGATAATTGGATTCATCAGATTGAAGTGTATTGTAGGATACAAAGAATCAAAGATGATGAAACTAAGATTCAACTTGCTTCTCTAAGATTGGAAAGTGCAGAACTCATTTGGTGGGAAGCCAAAACTCAAGAGGACATGAAGAAACATGGTAAAGTTTTATCCTCTTGGAATGATTTTATTGTTTAACTTAAAAGCCAATTTTATCCATTAGCATACATGCAGAAAGATATTATGGATTGGAAAAACTTTAGACAAGCTAAAGAGCAAAGTGTACAAAGCTACACTCAAAAATTTAGAAGAAGAGCTTTGATTTTGGGTATAGATTTATCTTCTCAAGAAACTTTACTCAAATACATTGGAGGATTGCATAGCTACTTGAGGCACACAATACTTATGTTTAACCTTACAAGTCTAGATGAAGTTTGTGTATAGGAAACTCATTTGGAAGCAAGAGGGAGGAATGAACCTCGAGAGGGCAATAAGAAACCTTTTGTTCATGGATACAAAGGAAAGAAGAAGTTCAAGGGAAATGGAAGAAAGAATGCTTCAGTCAGGAAAGAGGGAGAAAAACTCACATGTAAAAACTGTTCCAAAGATGGCCATGATGAAGACCATTGTTGGAAACTACTTCCTGAAAAGAGAGTCGAGACCCAAAAATTTCAGCCATAAGGGGAAACCAAAGACTACTGCAACTATACAACATGGTTTAGGTTCTGATTCGGGTGATGAAACAAATATTACAACAATGGGTTTTCAAGGTAAGGATTCTATTGCAAGTACTAGTTCTTCAAGTAGTAGTAGCCTCAATGAAAATCAACATGAAAAAGAAAGAATAGAGCTTTTCCACATAAGGGTTATTTCAAAGCATACCAATATAGATACTCTTTTTGATACTGGATCTCAAGCAAACCTCATAACTGAAGACATTGCCAAGAAATTAAAATTGGAAACAAGTCCACATCCTAAACCATACTCTCTAGGATGGATATGTGACAATGCCAAATTGCATGTGACAAGAAGGTGTAAACTTAGATTTTCCATCATTACAAATTTTATAGATGAGGTAGAGCTTGATGTTATTCCATTGGATATTTGTGGTATTGTGTTGGGAAGCCCATATTTATATGATAGGAGAGCCATCTTTCATCTTCATGAGAACAAGTATCATTTGTTTAAAAATGGAGTTGAACACATTGTTAGAGCACATACAAAGAAGCTGAATTTGTCACTTGTAATTGCTGGACAAATGAAGAGATTAGTCAATGCTAGTAAGAATTTTGTCCTCTTGATGATCAAACCCAAAGACAATGTTGAAAAATAAGCGTTCCAAGGTTGTGATGCAAAGTTGAAATCTGATTTATATGAGGTTGTTAACCAATATGATGAGATGTTTCAACAACCAAAAGGATTGCCTCCAAAAATGGGTATCCAACATGAGATACAATTGCAGCAATATTGTCCTCTTCCAAACATTGGTATGTACAGGATGTCAGTCATGGAGAATGCTGAAATTAAAAAAACAAATCCAAGAGTTGCTTGACAAAGGGGTCATCATGCCAAGCACATCGCCATGTGGGTCACCAATTGTTTTAGTGACAAAAAAAGATGGTACATGGCGCATGTGTGTAGATTTCAGGGCCTTGAACAAGATTACAGTAAAGAATCGTTATCCTCTTCCTAGAATTGATGATTTGATTGATCAATTGAAAGATGGTAAGTATTTTGCTAAGTTGGATTTGAGAAGTGGATATCATCAGATTAGGATTGCTGAAGGAGACACTTGGAAGACAACTTTCAAAACAAAGCAAGGTTTGTTTGAGTGGATGGTAATGCCATTTGGACTTTGTAATGCTCCTGCTACATTCATGAGAGTCATGAATAATGTTTTAAGGCCTTTTCTTGATGATTGTGTGATTGTCTACTTGGATGACATTTTGATATTTAACAAATCTCATGAAGAGCATGTTATGCATGTAAAGAAAGTTTTGGATGTCTTAAAGAAAGAAAATTTGTGTTTGAAGATATGTCTAAATGTGAGTTTGGAAAGACCTCACTTGTTTACTTGGGGTATATTGTTGGAGGAGGAGAACTAAAAAATTGATCCTTCCAAGGTCAAAGTCATTTTGGATTGGCCCAAGCCCAACAATGTGACAGAGGTAAGAATGTTTTTGGGAGCATCCCAATATTGGAGAAAGTTTATTGTTAACTTCTCTTCAATTGCAGCTCCATTACATGCAGTGATAAGAATCAATCAAGTTTTCTAGCTCCAGTTATTGCATTGAAGGAGAAGATTAGTTCAAATCCAATTCTTTCACTTCTTAATTTGAGACAGCCATTTGAGATCCAAACCGATGCAAGAAATTATGCAATGGGCACAATCTTGTTACAACATGGTCAACCCATTTGTTTTCATTTTGAAACTTTTAATGGTGATGTGATTAACTATCCTACTTATGATAAGGAGTTGTATGCATTGTGATGCAGGAACATCACCTCCAAAGTCAAAGACGTAAGCATGGAGATAGGGATATGACATCTCAGCATGACAAAATTTCAAATCAACATTTAATTCAGAAGGAAAACGAGTTGTTGAGATATTTTGGAAACAACGTTTTTTAATATATCGTGTTTGTAAAGTCCTATATGACTGTAAGGAGTTACAGATAGGGAGTGGGAGCCCTTATCGGGTAATAAATGATAGTTATTTTAATAGGACAAAGTAGGTAACTGCTAGAACCTGATAGGATAGGTTGCAGACAAGACAAAGAAGATCTCGAGGAGCCACTCCTTAGATAGCTTTGTTGTTTTTTTATTGTAAGAGATAAGAGATAAGAGATAAGATATTAGGGAGATCACATAAGAGTAGAGTATCAAAGTAGAAGAAAGACACAATGAAGAATTGTAATACTATGTAACTTTATTTCATGAATGAATAGAGCAGACATAATTCTTTCAATTCCTTGGACAGTGTTCATTATGATGTGTGATTGAATGAATCATATATTCTGTATGTGATTTAGTTCATTTTCGTTTATGTATGGTTGTTAGAATTGATCATATGAATTTGTGACGAAACTGGACAAGTCTCAATTGTTTCTCTTCTAAAACTTGTATGCAAGGTGTGCACATTGTAAGCAAGGAGTGCGTTGACAGAGTCTTAAATTGACTCAGAAGAGTTTAGAAGGAAGAACAAGAAATTAGAACAAATGCAAGGAGTGCACAACGTCAAGGAGCGACTAAGTGTCGAAGAACCAGAATAGAGGAGCGCAAGGAGTGTAGGAATAATTTATTCCAAAGAAATCCTTTGATCTGAGTTTGTCGAGAGCCCAGGAATGCAAGGAGTGCGTGGGAGATTAAAATCCTCAAGGGGATCAAGCTCAGAAGAGATAGTGAGGATAAATCTTTGGAGGAGGGTGAAGCTCTAAAGGCTTCACGAATTATCAATCAAGAGTTGTCCAGGAGGGAGTGGGATCATTTCAGACCATTGGATCTAGATAAGGTGTGCGAGCTTCCACAACTCCAGAATTTAATGAACAAGGAGGAGGTGAAATAGCCGAAGTAAATCTGGACCGTCAAATCTAGAGGGACACGTGGCAACGGATCATGAGCTTTAGATAAATGCATTTGGGTTTCAGTTGAGAGTTGAAACTTTTGAAACCCGAAGTCTGAAGTGAATCTAGACCGTCAAATTCAGAGGACACGCGACATAAATATATGGACTTCGGGTAATGACCCGAAGTAAATCATAGCCGTCAGATTAAGGGGGACACACGGTGCAAACCCATGGAATTCGGGTAAAGACCTGAAGTAAATCTCACCCGTTTGATTCAAGAGTACATGCGAAAGAAATCCGTGCACTTCGAGGGAAAGTGAAAGTTGAGAATTGAGTTTTCTGAAGTTCGAAGACCCAAAGGGATCGCAGTCATCGATCTGCGAAAGACACACTTCAGTGGATCGCAAGCTTCGAATAAAAGAAATTGGGGGAAGATGAGGGTTGAGAGTTGATATTTCTGAAGTCCGAAATTTTGAAACTGTTAGAGCCGTCGATTAAGGAGGATACATGCCAAGAGATATGTTATTTTGGAGAAAGTAAGGTTTGAGAGTTGAAAACTCTGAAACTTGAATCACGAAGCAAATAACGATCGTTGATTTGAAAGGGGTAGATCTGATTTGTTGATTTGAAAGGGGCAGATATGAGCTGTTGACCAAGAGGCCTCATCCGATATCATGAGATCAACAGTCACGCTCAATTGCGAAGTCAAAATATGATCGAGTTTTAAAAATTTGAGAGCGGCCCACAATTGAAACCACAGTATTGCAAAAGGGACACATGGCAATTGATGGTGAATTGTGGGGAGAAAAGCGGTGTGGTATAAAACCCCTTTTGGCCACCCTGCAATCATGTTTTTACGTGAGTTCATAGCCCAAGGTCACATCCAAGAAGGGGCTAGTGGAAAAGGGGCTAGCACCTGAAACATGATAGTTTAGCAACGCGGAGGGAGAGGTTGCGGGTGCCATAGGACCTACACCAAAAGGCCGGAAGAGCATGTGTTGAATTATAGAGTGAGAACATCAAGGTTTCAGAGAGCCGATTTGGCTCACAGAATTGAAGATCCTTGACTGGGAGGTTGCATAGCCCAAATGAGAGAAGGGGGGTTGCATTAGGTGGTATCAGAGCTATTGAATTTCTCTGCAGACTACAGACAAAGGAGAAAGGAGATAAATCAATATCATTAGTGGTATCAAGAGTTGATTCTGTTTATAGACATTAGAGGGCGAGGTAGTGGAATCATGCCACCTAGAAGACGCAGAGAGAATCCAGAAATGGAAGAAGAAATGAGGCAACTCAGAATGAGACTGGACGCCATGGAAACAACGCAGAGAAGAGCACCAGACACTGGAGATATCAGTGAAGATGAAAGCAAAGAGATATAGGTTGAAGAAGATGTAGCAGAGGATGTTGTAGAAGACTGCTTATTGAAAGTTGTTTCAAGAATAGGAGCCAGAGCAAAAATAGAGGTACCAATGTATGAAGACAATTTAGAAGTTGAAGAATTTTTGGATTGGGTACAAGGTATGGGAAAGTAATTCGATTATGAAGATATTGAAGAAGACAATACGGTGAAGCATGCAGTGACAAGACTGAAGGGTCATGCAACATTATGGTGGGATGAACTGTAAGCCGATCGTAGATGCAAGGGAAAGAAGAAAATTAAAAGCTAGGATAGGATGGTAGCCAAGCTAAAATCAAAATTTATCCCGAAGGACTATCAAATCAATCTGTTCAGAAGATTGCAGAACCTAAGACAAAAAAGCTTATCAGTGAAGGAATACACTGAGGAATTTTGCATATTGAACATTAGGGTTGGATAGAAAGAGAATGAGGATGAAAAAAAAACCAAGTATATCAATGGACTGAGATATGAAATACAAGAGGAGATCAACATGATGTCTGTTAGTAAAGTTGAGGATGCTTATCAAGAAGCCTTGAAAGCTGAAGAGAAATTTGCCAGAAAGAATAGGAGGAAATTCAAGTAGAGGTATGGGAACCAACAAAGAGAAGTCCCAGAAACCAAAGCATGAAGCTGGAAAGTAGCATAATCACCTTGAGAAAGGTGGAAGTTCTAGAGAAGGGAAACATGGAGGAAGAAGCTCTTTTCCTAGAGGAAGAGGAAGAGCTAGAGGAGGTGAAGTTAGATGTTATGCCTGTGGAAAGACAGGGCACATGTCTTGGGAATGCCCAGAGAGGAAGAAAAACACAAAAGGAGGATAAACACACATTTCTGAAGCACATAAGCATGTGGAAGCAGAAGCAGCAGAAGGAGGAAAACACCTCATGATGAAGAAATTTCTTCTTAAACAAAATAAGGAGGTAGAGGAACCGGTTTAGCGAACAAGTCTGTTCAGAACTGCTTGCAAGACAAAATACAGAGTTTGCAAGATGATCATAGATAGTAGGAGCACTGACAATATAATATCCACATATATGGTGGAGAAACTAGAACTGAAGACAACTGCACATCCAAACCCATACAAGGTATCATGGTTGCAAAAATGACATCAAGTAATGGTAAGTCAACAATGCCAAGTTGAATTTAAAATAGGAGGTTATAGGGATGAAATATTATGTGATGTAATTCCTATGGATGTCTGTCATGTTTTATTGGGGAGGCCATGGAATTTTGACTGAAAAGTTATGCATGATGGGAGAAAAAATACTTATACCTTAGAAAAGAATGGTAGGACATATATGTTGTTGCCAATAGAAGACAAAGAGAAAAAGAGGGAAGCTAGTTCAAGTATACTTCTCATGAGTGGGAAGGAAGTCTTGAATTGAGTCAAGAAGGAGCAGGAGATGCAGTTTTCTATAGTGAGGAAGCTAAGAGTTATCCTTACAAATACTTATGTGCATGATTTACTTGAAGAAATCCAGGAACTATTAGAAAACTTTGTTGACATAGTAGTGGATGAGTTACCTCACTCATTGCTGCCCATTAGGAGTATAAGCCATCATATTGACCTTATTCTAGGAGCTAGTTTACCAAACAAAGAATCTTATAGGTTGACACCTAGAGAGCATGAGGAAGTTAAAAATCAAGTCTAAGAGTTGTTGGATAAAATTTTAGTCAGGGAAAGCCTAAGCCCATGCACAGTACCAACTATGTTGAGTCCAAAGAAGGATGGATGATGGAGAATGTGTACAGATTCCAGAGCCATCAATAAGATCACCATTAGGTATAGATTCCCTTTACCCAGGATGGATGATTTGATGGATTGTTTGAGTGGATCAAGCTATTTTTCCAAGATATACTTGAAGAGTGGATATCATCAAATAAGGATGAGAGAGGGAGATGAATGGAAGACATTGTTCAAGACAAATGAAGGTTTTTTTGAATGGTTGGTCATGCCATTTGGGTTGACAAATGCACCAAGAACATTTATGAGATTAATGAATGAAGTATTGAAAGACTTCATAGGAAAATTTGTCATAGTGTATTTGGATGACATACTAATCTTCAGTAAGACAGAGGGAGAACACTTAAACCATTTGACATCAGTAATGAGAAGGTTGCAACAAGAAAAAATGCTGATAAATCTGAAGAAAAGATATTTTATGAAGACATAACTCATATACTTGGGTTTTGTGATCTCTTCAAATGAATTCAAGATGGATCCAGAAAAGGTGAGAGAAATCAAAGAATGGTCATCTCTAGGAAGCATATTTGAAGTAAGAAGTTTTCATGGATTAACAAGTTTTTATAGAAAATTTATCAGAAATTTAAGTGGTATATGTACACCCATGTTGGACACTGTGAAGAAAAAACACAAGTCTTTTAATTGGACAGAGGAAGATGAAAAAAGTTTCAAAGTGTTGAAGGAGAAGATCATAGAACAACCAATTTTGGTCTTACCAGATTTTGGGAAAACATTTCAAGTGAGATGTGATGAAAGTGGAGTAGCTATTGGAGTAGTCTTGAGTCAAGATAATAGGTTGATTTCTTATTTCAGTGAGAAGCTGAATGACACCAAGAAGAAGTATTCCACATATGACAAATAATTTTATGCAGTGATTCAAGCCTTGAAGAAGTGGAGGCACTATCTAATTCCTAAAGAATTTGTCTTGTACAATGATAATCAAGCTTTGCAGTTTATTACTAGGCAAGAAAAATTGAATCAAAGACATGCTAAATGGGTAGAATTTATGTAGAATTTTAACTTTTGTTATTAAACATATTGTTGGAAATTCTAACAAAGTTGCAGATGCTTTGAGCAGGAGGAGTTTAATTGTACAGGAATTCCAAGTGGAGACCTTAGGGTTTGGACACCTCAAGGAAATGTATCGAGAAGATCTAGATTTTAAGGAGGCTTATGAGGCATGTAAGAATCCCTTGTTGGGAGACTGAAGCCCATGGACAAAATATTTGATCCAAGATGGATTATCATTCAAAGGGAGCCAACTATGCATACCAATATTCTCAATGAGAGATAACCTGTTGAAAGAGAAACACAACAGAGGTTTAGCTGGACATTTTGGTCATGATAAGACAATTGCACATCTGATAAATTCATACTATTGGTTGAACATGAGGGCAGAGGTGAAAAGGTCTATGAACAAATGTAGAATTTTACAGTATGCAAAAGGAAGACATCAGAACACTAGTTTGTATCAGCCGTTACCAATTCTAGAAAGGACATGGGATGCAATCAATATGGATTTTATATTGGGATTTCCTAGAACCCAAAAAAGGAGTGATTCCATATTTGTTGTGGTGGACAAATTTTCAAATATGGCACATTTCATACCATGCCAAAATAAAAATGATGCTACACATATAGCTAATTTGTTTTTCAGAGAAGTGGTGAGACTACATGGATTTCCTAGGAGCATAGTCTCAGATAGGGACACCAAATTTGTAGGACATTTTTGGAGGACTATATGGAAGAGGTTGGGGACAATCTTGTCATTTAGTTCAACATATCACCCTCAGAAAGATGGATAGAATGAAGTAGTAAACAAGAGTCTGGGAAACTTGTTAATAAGTTTAGTCACTGAGAAAGGTCGTCAATGGGATTAGATTCTGGCACAATCAGAATTTGCATTTAATAATTCAGTGAACAGGAGCACAGGAAAAAGTACATTTGAAATTGTGTACGGTATATAGCCAAGAGGGATTACAGATTTGAGATATCTGAATCAAGATCAACTCAGAAGTGTTGGCACAAAAGATTTTGCAATAGAAATTTAAAAACTCCATGACAGAGTCAGAGAACAGCTACATGACAACAACCTAAAATATAAGAACATAGTTGATCAGAAGAGGAGAGAAGTTCAATTCGAAGTGGGAGATTAAGGTTTAGCTCATTTGAGAAAGGAAAGGTTTCCAAGGGGAACATATAACAAGTTGAAAATGAATAAGATAGGACCATGCAAGATTCTTAGAAAATTTACAACCAATGCTTATGAAATTGGGTTGCCAGACAATGTTGGGATATCACCGATATTCAATGTTGCAGACCTATATCCTTACATGAGAGATGATGTAGGAGAACTAGATGATCAAAAATAATTTTAGTGGGAAGAACAATTGCCCACAGTAGAAAAACCTCAAATGGAGAAAATCATAGAACAAAGAGTTGGAAAGAAGACCAAGAGGAAGACATATCCTGAATACTCAGTGAAGTGGAAAGATCATCTAGTGGAAGACTCAAGTTGGGTCACTGAACCAAATATTTTGAAGCATGGAAAAACAGTCTAGGAGCTCATGGACATGAGTCCATGAATATTTTAGCTAGAGGAGTATGATGCAGGAGCATCTCCTTCAAATTCAAAGATGCAAGCGTGGAGGCAGGGATATGACATCTCAACATGACATAATTTCAAATCAACATTTAATTCAGAAGGAAAACGAGTTGTTGAGATATTTTGGAAACAACATTTTTTAATATATCTTGTTTGTAAAGTCTTATACGACCGTAAGGAGTTACATATAGGGAGTGGGAGCCCTTATCGGGTAATAACTGATAGTTATTGTAATAAGACAAAGCCTATAATCACTAGAACCTGATAGGATAGGTTGCAGACAGGATGGAGAAGAGCTCGAGGAGCCACTCCTTAGATAGCTTTGTTGTTTTTGTATTGTAAGAGATAAGAGATTAGAGAGAGAAGAGAAGAGTAGAGTAGCAGAGTAGAGGAAAGACGCAGTGAAGAACTGTAATACTATGTAACTTTATTTCATGAATGAATAGAGCAGACATAATTGTTCCAATTCCTTGGATAGTGTTCATTATGATGTGTGTTTGTTGTGGGTGGGAAATCCCTCCTACGAACTAGCATTAAGGGTTTTATCATGCATGCATAAATGACCTAAAGTCTCCTACTTCATACCAACATCCTAATCATAAACCCCATTATTCATATGCAAATACAAGGTTAAAGAGATCAAGTTACTGTACCTTACTTTCCATGTTTGATGTCGATCCCATTAACACTTGGTTGCTCCTTGACTGCAACTCTCCTCCCAACGCTGACCTACATTCATAAAAGACAAAAAAATAACTCCACATGCATATAATCTATAAACTAATGGGTTAGAGATTCCATCAAAATATAATCAAATTTAAATATTGACAATCTCATATGGTGGGATGGGAAAAGTACTTCTTTTATTAATCTCACAAGAGTAACCTTACAATAGTGAGATCTGTTAGAAAAACAGGACCGTGGAGCAATAAAATAAAACAAATGCAGAAACAAAACACAGAAGATACACAATACAATATAGACAAAGATTTACATGGTTCACCTAGTGTGCGCTATGTCCACCAGAGAAATTGCCAGGTCCTTCCTTTATTATTATCCAGCATATGAAGGGATACAACCTACAACAAACCCACTGTAACTTCCTCTTCTTTCTCTCACAGTCTCCTATCTCAGAATACAATATTCACCATCAACCATAGCTGCAATAGATTTCCCTCATAAAAGAAGGTTGCCTTCTAGGGAAAAAAACCCTAACATAATCTCTACCGTTAGATCTGCGACCTTATAATGAATGGTCCAGATTTACAATGAAATTACAATATACATTTACAAGGCAATTTTTCCTTCGGGGGCTTCTGTTAAGAACCAAACATCAATATAGCATAGAAAAACCTCAGGAAAAGTACTCAACGCCTTGAAAAAGAGATAATTTCAGATAATAAGCCTCTTCGAGGGGGCAACCTCCTTTTACCCCACTTAAATGTTCAAGTACAA
>ML781019.1:973256-1016451 GCA_009831015.1 Picea engelmannii | reverse complement strand
TTTTTTTATTTTCATAATCCCATAAGCGATAACCAAAATCATTAACACCATATCCAATAAAGGTACACTTCTTGGATTTTGCCTCAAGCTTTGTTCTATTTTCTTTATCAATAGGGACAAATGCTTCACAACCTAAAGTTTTCAAAAAGGAATAGTTTACCTTTTTTCCTGTCCATTCCTCCTCTGGAATTCTACCATCCAAAGAGATTGAAGGTCCTCTGTTTATTAAGTAAACAATAGTATCTATAGTATCTGCCCAGAACTGTAAGGGCACACCGGCATGTAATCTCATACTCCTTGCACGCTCCATGATTGTCCTGTTCATCCTTTCTAACACACCATTTTCTTGTGGTGTTCTTGGAACTGTCTTCTCTCTACGAATCCCATGGTATGAAAAGTAATCATCAAACTCCTTCTTGCAATATTCACCTCCATTATCTAATCTGTGACACTTCAACTTTTTTCCCGTCTCATTCTCAACCAAAGCTTTCCATTTCTTAAAAGTATCAAAAACATTAGATTTTTGTCGAATGAAATAAACCCAAGTTTTTCTAGTTGCATCATCAATAAAAGTAACATAATAATGAGAGCCACCAAGAGATGATACCTAAGCTGGTACCCATACATATGTATGCACAAGCTCTAACCTTTCATTCTTCTTTTCTTTTCCGACTCTCAGAAATCTGACTCTCTTTTGTTTTCCATAAACACAATGCTCACAAAAGTCCAAATCAATTTGTTTAAGATCTGGCAGAAAATTTCTTTTGTGAAGTATCTGCATACCCTTCTCACTCATGTGTCCAAGCCTATGATTCCATAGTCCCGTATCCACTCCTGTAGAAGCTAAAGAGACAGAAGAGTCAGTATTACCAGCACATAAATACAATGTACCTACCTTCTCTCCTTTCGCTATCACCAATGATCCTTTGATGACCTTCCACGTCTTATCTGTAAATATGGATATACAACCTTCACTTACCAACTGCCTTATTGAAATTAGACTTTTCCTTAAATCTGGAACATGTCTTACCTCTTTCAACAACCATTGGTTTCCATTTCGTTGCTTTATTTTTACCTTTCCCATTCCAACAATTTTTGCATGGTGCATCATCACCCAAATGAACCTATCCAAAATCACCTTGAACATAATCTAGAAAATGTTTCCTATGGGGCATGGCATGAAATGAAGCTCCTGAATCTACTACCCAAGACTTGTAAATATTATCTATAGAAAGAATCAAAGCATCTTGTAACACATCACCTGTTACATTTGCTTCCTGATTTCTCTCCTGCTGTCCATCTCTTTGTTTCTTTGGAGCTCTGCAGTCTTTCTTCAGATGTCTTTTCTTCCCACAATTCCAGCATTCTATCTTTCCAAGTCTGGATTTGGATTTGCCCTTCCTAGAATTTCCACGGTTCCCTGAGCCCTTTCCTCTATCCTTTTGTCTTCCCCTGTTCTCCATGTTCAATGCATTACTTGATGTCTCACCTGTTCTTTTCCGTCGCATTTCCTAACTAAGGATAACACCAACAACATCATCAAATTTTAAAGTATTTGAACCAGAGACAGAGTTACTTACAACCATGAACAAGTTGTTCCAGCTTTCTAGCAATGAGCACAAGATTAGAAGAGCCCTGACCTCATCATCAAAGTCCACTTTTACAGAACTTAGTTGATTAGTAACCGTATTAAATTCATTTAAATGATCTGCAAAAGACCCATCTTCTGACATATTCATATTAAATAATCTCTTCATTAGAAATACCTTATTGGATGCCGAGGTTTTTTCATACAATTTGGCCAATGCGTCCATCAAACCCTTCATTGTCTTTTCTTTGGAAATATTGAAAGCCATCGACGTTGCCAGGCTCAGCCTTATTGTTCCTAGAGCCTTTCTACCAATAATCTCCTATTCTTCGTCCTTCATGGCCGTCGGCTTCTTTGCTACTCCACCCAATGGTAGGAATAGATCCTTCTGATATAAATAATCTTCCATTTGCATCTTCCATAACTGGTAGTTTTGGCCATTAAATTTCTCGACCCTAAACTTTCCATCTTCCGACATTGCTCCCACTCGAACCAGGAACCCTCTTTTCCTGTGAGTTACCTTTCGCTCTAATACCAGTTGTTAGAAAAACAGGATTGTGGAGCAATAAAATAAAACAAATGAGGAAACAAAACACAGAAGATACAAAATACAATAGAGACACAAATTTACGTGGTTCACCCAGTATGGGCTACATCCACCAAAGAAATTGCCAGGTCCTTCCTTTATTATTATCCAGCATATGAAGGGATACAACCTACAAAAAACCCATTGTAACTTCCTCTTATTTCTCTCATAGTCTCCTATCTCAAAATATAATATTCACCATCAACCATAGCCGCAATACATTTCCCTCATAAGAGAGGGTTGCCTTCTAGGGCAAAAAACCCTAACATAATCTCTATTGTTAGATCTGTGACCTTATAATGAACGGTCCAAATTTACAATGAAATTACAATATACATTTACAAGGCAATTTTTCCTTCGTTGGCTTCACCCCTGAACCCCCATCAGGGAATGCTGCCCCCGAACCCCTGCTGGGGGCCCGCTTTCCCCCAGACCCCCCAGCCGAGGGGATAGCCCCCCCGGACCCTGTAGAGGGGGTAACCCCCCTCTGCATTCCCTCGCATGGAAGAGTGTACATACTTTTGGGGTGTAAATACTTCATGGGGTATAAACATGGTTGAAAGCAAGGACCTCTGAATCAAGAAGATAATCAAGCTCCAAAACCAACAAGATTGACCACTGCTCCTCAAATATGGTCTTGGGATCTTCTTCAACTGTGCTCCAAATACTTTTGTATATGATTCTCTTCACACAATAGTTGCAAAAGTTTGGGGCAAGAGGAATGTGAAATTGGGTATAGTTTCTTTGCTATGATTTTCCTCCTTCCAAATGGGACCCCTACCCCTTCTTTTATAGGCTAGAAAGGGATAGGTATTTGGTCGAGTGACTGACTATGGGTGGTCCGACAATTTAGTTAAATTACCCAAAGCTATGTGTTTTGTCTGCAACTTTCCATTTTTCGTGCTTTCTAGGTATACGCTGGTTGTAGTGGGTCAGCCAACATACACACACATGAAATAGTGGAGCAGGGCGTGCATGCCTTCAAAAAGGGTGTTTTTTAAGAATCTGTTCAGTAGTGGCTTGGAAAAGAAGGCAACTGAGATGGCCTGATGCCAGGTAAGCATGTCTAGTGCAATTTAGGGTTATAACATATGCCCCCTAATGTGTGAGGTGAGAAGAGCATCTGATGGCTGCAATACATTATCAATCTTCACCAATATACCAAACAAGTGAGCCCAGGAACCAGAATTCTGGAGGTGCCATATGCAAAATAACAATTGTCTCAAAAGGAGGGCATACCCATGCTCATAATGAAATAAAATCATGGCTACCAATCAAATACACTGTAGATCCATGTCATATAACTATATAAAGTGTATCGAATACACAACATATCTACATCTCAAAATAAAAAAAGATATACATGCACAATATCCATCTTCAAGAAGCAAATAAGGCCTGATGGCTAGAGATGAGGCCTTCAAATCTCGAGCAACATCTTAAAAATCTTCACAACTCGGGTAGGAGTGTAATATGAGTGTACGAATTCACTACCCAGAGGTCTTTGATGGCTTGTCAGGAACGGACTAGAGGATTTTGATGATCAGGTTGAGGGCTTCATGGATTTCAAACAAAGACTTGATTGGACTTTAGAGATGACCAAACATGAGGGTAAGAGACAATCTGCAGAGGGGGATGACTCAAGCTTGGTAATAAATTCCCTTGGACAATAGCATGACAAAAGATGAGACTCATGCAACATGATATTTTGATATAAGTTCACTATGTAGGAGGCACCACAAACTCTCCATATGTTTGGAAGAATAACCAAATGGAGGAGGACACAACTCTATGTAGAGAGAACAACTTCCTAAGGTCATGTTAAATCCCAAGTCTTGACGAACAAACAAAAGGATGTGCTTTGTCCAAGGGCGACCCATTGTGCTGCCAATAAAAAGAAAATACTTTTACCTTCCTCTTTTTGGGGTATATTTGATTTTTTTGTCTTTTTCAATAATTTTGGAAATCTTGAAAAAGAATGAAAGAATGCTACGTTAAAAAGGAGGATCGAGTGTCACAGACATACTAGTTCCAAGTGCATGGGAACACATGGATGCTCAGGGAAAAGGGACATATGCAGGATAAGGACACTCGGGAAAAATCCTCCATGGGCCAAAGGTGTCAAGACGCAGAGGCAAAGTGCTACAGGGCTTATGTATAAGGCATGCTTTAGATGGTTCAGTTGAGAGCAACATGGAGCCAACAATAGGCCAAAGATGCAGGTATGCAAACGCGATTAATAAGACACACAATGGTAATGTCTTTCGATGTAATTTTAACGAGCCCAGAGAAGGTAAGCTCGACGGTTTTTCATATTTAGAGAGTCTGAAAAAGCATAAAAGGAGACTCTACAGGGGTACCTTTTTCGAAGATAGTCTAGTCGGTTAGAAAAAGGGGTAAACTAGCACCGACCATATGTCTATTCAAAACCATTTTAATGAGTGTGATAAAGACAAGATCACTCGACAATTTTTTCATTTTTAAGGAGTCTAAAAAAAGCTTAACTATGGACTCCATCAATAATGTTCTTTTGGACCATTTTAACGAGTGTGAAATAATAAGGTCACTCGACGATCTTTTCAATTTTAGGGAGTCTAAAAAAAGCTTAACTATGGACTCCGTGGGGGTTCCTTTTTCATAAATTTAGTCCCTCAAGCTCGAAAAAGGGTTAAAATCATACATGAGAATACTCTTCTAGGGAACCGAAGCTCCTAGAGTATACCTTTGTTTGTACAGTTGACCATCCAGACTGAAAAAGGGGTAAACTACTATCGGATAGACATGACTTCAAATTTCAGTTTAGCGAGTGTGAAGGTCAACAAGATAGCTCGACAATCTTTTCATTTTTAGAGGGTCTGAAAAGGGCTTAAAATAAGACCCATTATGTTCTGAGAGTCCCGAGGGTGAGGTCAAGAGTGATAATGCATCATGCAAATGAGGCTCAAAATTGTAATCAGGATAAACTAATAAGGACTCCCGAGCCTGTAGTCATTAATGACAACATGGACGCCAAGATGCAACCAGGATCTATCTAGGGCATCCATGAAGGGTTAGACTTTACCACTAAAATACGACACTTCTATAGAAACAATGATGGTTCCATGTCACAAATCGGTGGGATCGATCCTATGGCGTAGTGATAAAGACAACGATATGCAGAAAGTGGAGGTGGAATCTTAACTTAAATGCAACAAGTTGGAAAAAATGACTTTTTACCAAATGACCCTTTAAAAAGACCCAAATCTGCAAAAAGTTTCCCTAGACCCAAAGTAACATTTATCGTAACAATCCATATAAAACTCCTGAACCATACTAAATGATGTTTAATTTAGAAAAAATGACACAAGGGTCCAAAAAATGACAAAAAGTGGCCCAAAAAGTCTATAAATAGAAGCTGGTAGCTCATTAGCACTATTGCAAATTGAAAAATTGACTAAAAGCCAAAAAATACCCCTTTGTGAAAAAAAATAATTTTGAGAGCTTCAGTGGATGAAACGAACTTCTGCTTGGACCAAGTACGTACATACTAACCCCCCTTTCATTTCAATACTTCATTTAGGATTTTTGTTTTTTGTTTTTTGAGGGGGCGCTGACCTTTAAAAAGGTTGTCCCTACGTACACGCGGGCAGTCTTATGACAGCCCGCATGTGCATGCGTGCAGAGGAAAGACTGCATGAGTGCACACACAACTGTGTGAATTACAGCCCATGTGTACCCTCTAAGATAAGAAAAATTTAAAGAATGCAAGGGCTAATCCCCCCTGGACTTGTCAATTGCAAGATGTATGTTCACTGGAGGGAGAGGGAGCATGAGGGTATTGATTTTTTGGTCGGTGAGGATCCTGCTGCTACTGCCACATTGGCGCAATGTGGTTTGTTAAAGTTCTTCCAGTGTCCTTTTATGCAGGCACAACCTAAGCTGCTGAACACCTTAGTTGATTATTGGCATCTTGACGCAGAGGCCTTTATTCTTGAGGGACATTCGTTGACTCCAACAACTGAGGGTATTTACTTTCTGACTAGCCTTTCAAGGAGAGTGGAACCAGTCAATTTTCACACTTTTCCCTCGGGGCCACACAATATAGAGGAGTTGATTGGACTCCATTGTAAATCCGGTACAGATAACATGGGCACTCAGGTGCCAATAAACAAGATCTTAGACCTATTGCTAAAAGTGATAGTTTTTCTTATTGGGCGGATTACAGGATCTGCAGCCTTGCATTAGGATTCTCGGGTGCACATGAATTGTGCAGTTCGGTGCTTAAATGCACAATTTTTTGACTGGAGTACCACTTTAATAGAATGCATGAAGAGGCAGCTTACAGAGTGTCGCATGTAGAGGCAAAATAACTTTGGGTTTGGGACTATTCTTTGTGCTTTCTTCTTCTTCCAGAGTACCGAGTCTTAGCCTAAGGGAGACAGTACAAGGTCATATAGCCTCTTCTCTAGCAGTAAACAGATGGGCATTGTTGTTGCTGTGACAAGGGGGAGGGAGGACTATTGAGGCCTTCGATGACAAGTTTTTCGACTGGTGGTCTCGATAGATTTCGGTGATAGAGGACTATCCTTATGCTGGAATTGACTTTTCCAGGGACCCTGACATGGGTGTACCTCTCGGAGTGGTATGAGGAGAGTTAGGTATTCTTTGTTTTTTCTTTTTTTTTTTCAAATTTATTTAATTTTTATGTTTTTTGCATATTCATTTTTTGTATATACCAGAGTATTTGACAATTAAGTATGTGTTATGTGTAGATGTGGGGCCAGTGCGTCCAATGGACTTCGCAAGGAATAGGCGATGTCCTCGACCAAAGGCAAGACCAGCTGCAACTGGTGGACTAGTAGTAGAAGGGGGACCTCTAGCCAGAGAGGCTGAGAGAGTATTGAGACAGGTAGAGAGAAACTTTAACTCGCTCACTCGTACAGTCCCCATGGCAGAGATCGAGGATCTGTCGCCATCGATGTAGCCTCATGTAGTGGGGGCACCATGGATGTGGGTCTGGCTTTTTTGGCATTTGGAAAACGCTTTTGATCATTATAAAAAGGCTAATAGGACCCATCCTTAGTGAGATTGGATTGCTTACATGTCGAGGGAACTATTTGTATATTTTTGAGGGCATAAGCCCCGTGACTCTTTACTGGACGTATTTTTGAGGCGCTTGCGTCCACCCATGTACTCTGATATTTTTGATGTTATATATGGATTTTTATGTCTTTTTATGTCTTATTGATTACATCTACTTTACAAATGTATTTACATGTGCATGTGTGTGTCTTTCTTATATGTGTGCAAGATGCCAATCTAATATTTGATTAGATAGAGTATCTGTAACTTGATTTAATCTCCTAGGAACATGAAAATATGTAATATAATAAAAGCTTCGTTCTAAGAGACGTACCCTAAGGAATCGTCAGTGTAGAGTAGGATCATGAACATGATAGACTCAATTTAACTAAGACACAACCAATTGAGCATCTAAATAAACCCAGAGGTGAGAGATACCAAGTGACAAAGCGTCACGAAGTAACTCAATAACTGTGCTATATTAGGCGACATTGTTTGTGGTGTCGCCTAAACATATACCTCTTGAAGATAACAACTAGCCTTGAGGTGTGAAAATCACCCAAGCTGCGGAGGCGAGCCTCCAAGTGTGTCGGCTATCACTGTCCACGAATCCAACGAACACCTCTGATTCACTTGACATCTGCCACAGTGAAAAAGATGACATAAAAAACGACACGTCCATAAAACCAAAAAACCAAAAAGTAATAGTACAAAGACTATACATATGTTACAAAAAGTCACCTAAGGTGACCCACCTATAAGTAATACTTCTTGAGGTAGAGCCCATTTCTAGGCTCCACCAAAACATTTCCCTCAAAGTACACCAGACGATAAGCGCCCTTCTGTAGTACTTCTTTCACGATGAAAGGTACGAACCACATGGGTTTGAACTTGCCTGCCCCATGGGGTCCTTATCTTGGTCATAGACCAGGACAAGGTCGCCTTCAGAGAAAATCCGAGGACGAACGGACCGATCATACTGACACTTGAATTTTTGTTTTTGAGCGTCGTTAGACAAGGTCACATCACGACGTTGTTCATTGAGCTGTTCAAGGTGTAGTAACCGTTCTTCAAGTGGTGAGGTATCTGGCAATAAATGTACTGCCAACTTTAATGATGGGATCTAACATTTCATAGGCAAGACTACTTCCAGCCCGTAAACGAGTTGAAAATGTGAGAAACTGACTGCAGTCTTAATAGATGTTCGGTAAGCCCATAATGCCAAATATAACATCAAATGCCAATTTGACTTGGCTGAATTGATTGTTCATTGTAGAATGGTTTTAAGAGATTTATTTACAGCTTCCACCTGACCATTCGCTTGGGGGTAATAAGGTGATGAATGTACCTGCCTCAACCCAAGATTTGATGTTAAATCGGTCATCATTTTGTTCTGAAAGTGACTTCCATGGTCAGTGAAAATATCTCTCGGGACGACGAACCTTTCTATTATCTGGTTGAAGAAAAAGAGAGCTGTTGTCTCCCTGTCATCTTTGAACGTTGGCATAGCTTCGACCGACTTGGTGAAGTAGTCTACTACTACGATGATATAGTGGTGTCCCCTTGTTGAAGGGGGGTTTCATGTAGTGTAATCAATCCCCCATTTAGTGAAGGGACCGATGGTAATAACGGGAAACATGGGAGCGGGGTGTGCTCTCATCTTCCGAGAGAAGATCTGACATGGGTGGGACTTCTTGACCGATTTGACACAATATTTGATTAATGTCGGCTAGAAGTAACCAGTTCGTAGAATCTTTTGGGTTGTTTCCAACCCAGACAAATGACTGCTACATGCTCCAGTGTGGTAATTGTTAAGCACGATTTCCACTTCTTCATGAGTGAGACATCGATGAAGGACACAATCTACACCTCGATAATACAATGTGTTCTCAAGTATGAGATAGTTCTTAGCCTGATGGCATATAGGGTGATGCTCATCACGAGAAGCAGAAGCGGGACACTTCAAATTTTGGAGATAGACACACACATCTCCATACCAGGGGTCAGAAGACGCGATCAAAAACATGTCTCCTTTCATAGGAAACTTGTCGGGTATAACATCACCTGATTCGACTGGAAGTTCTGATATGAGTTCTGCAAAGACCATCGACTTTTTGGGTTTCGCCGAAACAAATTCCAAGTCGAATTCCTAGAGGATAACTATCCATCTATTGATCTTTCCACCGATGACTCGTTGTGTCAATACATATTGAAATGGGTTCACAACGACAATGACAGTGGTCTTGCGAAACAAAATATAATGATGGAACCGTTGAATAGCATGGACTGTTGCCAACATAAGTTTTTCAATATGGGAATAATTGAGTTCCAATCCAACTAGGCCTCAACTCAGGTAATAAATCACGTATTCTGAGAGAAAATCATCCTCCTAAACTAATATCATACCGATGGTTGACTCTGCAGCGACCAAGTACAATAAGAAATCTTTATTATAATTGGGTGTCCGAAGCAGAGGGGTTGATATGAGGGCGCTTTTCAATACTGCAAAAGAGTGTTGAGCAGCTTTGTCCCAATGAAAGGGAACATCCTTCTTTAATAAACGCATAAAACCCTTTGTGATCTCGGCATAGTTTGCGATGAAACACCGTAGAAAATTTTCTTTTCCTTGCAGACTCTAAAGCTAAGGTATGGTGCACGGGGGAGGCAATTGAACTATTTCCTCAACCTTGAGAGGATTGACCATGATCCCTCTTGTCGAAATGATGAAACCTAACAGACAACTCGATGTGACACAAAAAATGCACTTGTTTGGATTCAAGCGGATTCGGTAGTAGCGACATCGTTCAAGGATAGGTCGGAGGTGTTCCAGATGATCAACTCTCTTGCGAGATCGTGACGCTAAATCACTGAGATATGCCTCGACTATGTGTTTGAGGTCATGGAAAGAAAAAGACATAGCCCACTGAAACATAGCTCCAGCATTTTTCAGACCAAAAGGCATCTTACAATAAGCGAATGTACCCCATGGACATATGAAAGCGATTTTGTGTTGGTCTTCGGGTTTGATTTTTATCTGATTGTATCCCGAAAAACCATCCATTATTGAAAAGGCCTCGCATCCTGTGCATTCATCAACTATCTGGTCAATAAATGACATGGGGAAATTACCTTTTGGGCAGGCCTTTTTCAGATCATGGAAGTCCATGCATACATGAATCGTACCCTATTTTTTATTGACTGGCACGGGATTTGACACCCACTGAGTCAATTGGATGTGGTAGATGAAACCAACTTTAAGTAGTTTCTCTACTTCAGCCTTGATAGCTGCTACTTTCCTAGGATTGACCGGACGAAGCTTCTGCTGGATCGGCTTGACATCAGAATAAATTGTTATTTCATGTTCGACAACTCTTGGGTCTATGCCTGGAATTTCCTCATAAGACTAGGAAAACACATCGTGGAATTCTTTAAATAAATCTGTGTAGATTTGAATCTCCTCGGGGGAGCAGTCAGCTCCGACAAAGATATTCTCCACGATGCCAAGGGTTCTGGAGATGTCAATAGGTATCGTTTCGACCATTGTTGCCATATTTCCTTAAGTGTAAACCGCATGCATTGCCAAAGGATTGATAGGACAATATTTATCTCCATTCATAGTTAGAGTGAATTCTCCTTCTTCAATTCATCTTAAATCTGGGAGGAAGTAAGATCTATGATGAAGATCATCCCAGGGTCTGTCCGGACTAGTCATTGCCTCAATAATCACTTCGTCTGAAGGAAAGACTAAGTCTAAAGAATCTGTATCAGCAAGGGAACCTTGAGCCCAAATAGGCTCGACCACCAGATCTAACTCTTGTGCTGGAGTCAGATCAGGGTTGGCAGAAGCTCATTGAATGATCAAGTATGCAACTTATGCCGCAGACAAAGGAATGGCCATGCCATGGTGCTCTGTCCCTTCTATCATAGTGGATGGGGAAGGAAGAGTCCACGGATCATGAAAGTATGTCATGTGAAATGATGAGATTTGAAAAATTTCAGCTCGGGGCTGGTCGGGGACAACCGTCATATAATGGACATTATCGGTCGGAGGCGGGTAATCGAAAGTACCCATCAATGATGGGCACAAACCAACCCCTACATTGATGATGCCAAATTGATGGTTATTAATCATCAGGACTGTGGAGACTCTTGATGAAGGGCCAAGACAAGAGAAGGATAACTGATCAATGGTCACAATTCGACCCTCGTGAGGAAACAACAAGACCCAGAAAACTATCATGACCACTAATTGCACAGAATAGGTCCAACTCCTTCCTAACAAAATATTGTAGTCAATGGACGCATCGACCACTTCAACTTCGACACACATGGTTTTTCCCCCTAACTGCACGGGGAAAGAGGGGATGATCCCATGTGGTCGAAAAGAATGACCGTCAAAAGATGTAAATAGAGTAGGTGACTGAGACAAAACGGGTTGGCCGATGGCCTTCCAACATGCCAAAGACATCACGCATGTCAAGGCACCCTCATCCACCACTGTACAGAAATTATTCCGGGTAAACGTTTTCATGGTGTAAGCCACTACTATCTGAAAAGTGATGTGGTAAGTAAGACGAGGTTTCAAGTCGGTGGTATCGAGCATGATAGTTTCCAGATTACAAGTTTCGGTAGAGCCTAAGGAAACTAACAGGGCCTTTCTCTGGGAAGGGAAACTCTGGAGGACTTCCAAAGCAGACATCGCACAAGGGGTTTGCGTTTGGGTTGTAAGAAGATTTTTTGAACGCTCCTTTTCGGATGTGTGTCATTGTTTCTCCCAACGTATTCTCAATCTGAAGAGGAAGAGGTGGGTTCTCGGCTTCTTTACCCTTCACAGAGGTGCCTGATTTTCCATAATCATGTGCTCTAGTCATTATATAGGCATCACCTTTCATCATGTACACGTTTGCGGACAAAGGATTACTTGAAGACAGAGGGGGTCCTTGACTGCCCCCTTCTGCGCTCGAGGAGGCTTGAGTTAGATTTTTCCCATGTGGGAACGGGTTCATTAACACGACAGGCTGTTGCTGTGCCAATAACTTTTGGGCCTCTGCAAGCCGAGGGCACTGATGGGTCGGGTGGTCTTCCTTACAAAGATTACAAGGATACTTTGAATTCTTCTTTTCAGTGTCGCCCCTGCCAGCATTATTGGTGGGTTTCTTATCCCCCTTACCCTTTTTCCGTTGTTTCTTCTTTCCATCAGGTTGCTAGGTTTCTTTTGGGTTTGTCGTTTGCACACTGTGTACATCCGACTTTTGGGTAGGGGGAGCAGCCGAACCAGTGGTTTGGTTGGCCGCTGTCTGTTGTTAGACAATTGTTGTAATTGATTTGACAATGGATCAATGGGCTTAGTTTGTGCTGAACCAATAATGCCATCAGCATGTGTTCCAAACCTTTGCCTGGTTTTGTCAAGGATTGACCTCGGTGCATCTGGCAAAATCTTGTAGAGTAAACTAGACTGAGAGTAAATTAGCTCTAGCTGTTGTGCTCTCATTATCGCGTCTTCCTCGAAAAACACTTTGGATGTTGCGACGTCTTTAGATAACTGGGGTACCAAAGTCTTAAGGAACCACTCTAGCAGGAATGATGGTGGGAATAACACTTTGATCAAAGTATTCCGGTGTCTCCATTCTCAGATATGATCAGAGATATGGTCCTTTTTTGTCTGCTCGAAATTGGCCAACAATTCAGTGCCGACGTCATATCTCACAGGTAATTGGAAATGGTTCAAGAAAGCCATTGCCAATTCGCCGAAGGAAGAGTATCGTGAGCGGTCGAGCTCGATGTACCATTTCACAACACTCCCCATGAGAGTGCATTGAAACAATCACAATTGAACGAAGTCATCTCTTAATGAGTTGGATGAGCACCATAAGTGGAAGGTAGTCACGTGATCACTAGGATCTTCATTAGGCTTGGCCTCGAACTTTGGAATGTCTGAAGGCAACTTGGTCGGCATAGGAGGCTCTAGGATCGTGACAGATGGGGTCATTTAAGAGCCTTGTCAAATCTAGAAAGTGCAGGGTTGCTAGAAATGATAGTTTGGGTTGTGGATTGTAGTTGGGGAAAAAGGAGACTGGGGTTTGACTGGCACCAGGTTGCCAAGAAAAGTTAGGTTGCTAGCCAGGGCTCTGGTAATAACCATGACCGTGACCAATGTACGGATTGGGTGCTTGTTGAGATATCATCGTCTGGTTCCCATAATAAGACGTAAAGGGCTGAGCTTGTGTCACATTCCAAGGATTTTGGGTGGGGTTTTCCCCTGCCGAACTGACAGGCATAGGCGTTGGGCCTTACCTGGGGTTCCATTGGGTATGGAAAGGGTTTCCTTCGATCGACATCCCTGGCAAGGGGAATGGTCCCTGCCATGGATTCCAAGATCCTTGCGAGGAAGGAATTCCTAAGTGTACCCCCTGTGCAAGAATAGTACCATGTACAGGATGTGGTTGTCCATAACCGAGGTTACCTCTGGTCGAAATGACAGCTGACGAGAAAGCGTTGTTACCAAACACGCCGAACAAAGAGAAAGGTGTCGAACCAACCAACATATTATAAGGAGGGAGTGCTTGACTACATGCTCCAAACAAGTTTATGTTAGGCCCGACGGAGTGTTGAGGAACACCGCCGAGTGAGGGGGACGAAGGGGGTATATGACGTCTGCCGTAAGGGAAAGTGATAAAGGGAGAGAAAGTGCCCCCCATAGATCCTTGCAGAGGAGCATTGGAACTCCCTTCCCCCAGACCTACAGTTTGTAGGGTGGGGGAGGAAATTACAATACTCGTACCGAAGCCAGACATCCCGTATGAGAAAGGAGAGCCTATTGTGTTTTGAGTAAACGGAGTAGTGATCGTCGCCATAGATGGAATCAGACCATTGCCCAAGGTAGAAGCAATCGATACCATGGTGGCCTGGACTGACGATGGTTGGTTAGGAGGTGGAACACCCCCATTAGTGACAGTCATGAAAGAAATATCAATATTGCCTGAAGAAGTGGCAACATTTGCTTCCATTGTTGTTGGTGACACTACCAGACGCTCATAAGGTAGAACTTGTATGACGATGGGCATCGATAGATCAGTGATGGGAGGGTTATATGGACCAAGAGCCTCTGCTCCGAGGTCAGAAATGATTGGTTCCTCCAGAATCGAAAGTTCTCCTCTCGAATATGGGTTGGGCATAGTTTCCTGTAACCTGATTGTCTCAAAAGACCCTTGTTGGTCTAATTTTCACCTTAGCGGTGGCAGCGGGGGGGGTTCGAGGTCAACCGATGGTAGGCCCAGAAGCCTTTGCAACTGGTGGAACTCCTAATCCTCCACTGTGTGAGAATATCAAAGACACACTAGGGAAAACTATAATCGTTTGAAAACCAACATGCACTAGAAAAACTACCTATGAGATAAAACAAGTAGTCACTAACTAGTTGGAAGAACAGTTACAACAACCAACACTAGAGCAACTTACCGGTGCAATTGAAACTCGAATACGGAAGCACCCTCTGGGTATACTCTGCAAAGCGTGGACCGATTTCTATCCTAGGTACTACGGTATACCCTCGCAGTCACCTGTTTAAGTCACTAGAAAGATAGGCAACTAGGTTGCCAACGCGAAAATAGTCACTAGGCGGGTACAGTCGACAGTCAGGTGGACTGCAATGAGCAGGGTATCAAGACTAAAACCTATCAAGGGTATCAAAAGAAATTGTTCTGGAATACAACTAAGGACCTCGAACAGATTTAGGACCCACGAAGCTCTGTGGCAAATGCAATCAACAGAATCCCAAGACAAGCGCTCTTTATGCGTTCCCCACTATATTTGGTCTAGATTTGAAGGGGTTATCTCCACTACCTTTCCTTACACGACCTCGTTTTTACCCCCTGTGTTAGAGGGGGGTCCCGAATAAATTTTACGATACTGGACTTTTGACACTCCCTAGCACAAACTCTTATGTTTGTTTTTCAGCCTTGAAGAGTTTCCTCTCCAATCCTAAATGAAGGCTCTAGCCTAGACTAGTTGATGGACCCTACAAAACATAAAGTCTAGTTTATTTTAATTAATCATTAATTTTTTGGGCTTGTATTAAGTCAAAGGTTATGAAAGTGAAACTAGTGATGTTTTGAGAGATGAAAGAGAAGATAAATAGAAATATGGAAACAAAATAATTTTTTCTCGACAAATTCAGATTTGCTCTTTTAAATTCTTTAACCAACTTTTCAAACTTTTTTCCTCTAAGATCTTTTAACTGAAAAAATCAAAACAAGCTTTCACTCGAGTACGAGCTACTTATTGTCCTAAGTCAATCAGCCAAGAACTTATGAAAACAATCTTTTTCCTAATGATTAACGCAAACAATCAACTATTTAACCAAACCAAGAAGTAAAAAGAGATTTTGTGTTTTTTTTTTTTTTTTGTATTATGCTTCAAAAACAAGAAAATTTAAAAATGTATGTCTTCTCCTTTTTTGAAGAAAAAAGGTGAAAAAATAAAAACAAGACAAGGCCAAAAAGGAATTTTGGCCAACCAAAAACCGTGGGGAGTTACTGACAATCAAAAAGGCGGATCAGACCGACTCACTATCTCATCAAAAAACTTAGCAAAGGAAGAAATATTTTAAATGCAAAAGAAAGCTATGCTGGCACACAACCTAGACTGAAACTGCTGTGATAGAGACCAAAAAGACACAAGAAAAACATGGGAAGTAAAAACTTGATAGGGAAGAGGATGACTCCCTCCTCAAAATTTTCTAGACAGACACGTGACTGACACTTCAACAGACATCGTATGCATGCGGGGTGCTAAAAAATAGGATGCGTATGCACACGTGCAAGACTACTACAAGACGTGTGTGCCCTTGTTTCTCCTCAAAAGAATAAAGACAAACAACTAAGCTTAGGTAGGGAGTATTGGTATTGAAAACTAGAACCCCTAAAAGGTACTAAAACTCACTCTAACAGAAAAAGATGCAAGGAAATCTGAGAAATAAAGCTAATCTGAGGTTATACCTAGGCTACAAACTGCAATCATAGAAACCAAAACTAGATCCAGATAACCCATGAGAAGGATCACTTCTGACAGGGGAGAGGACGACTACCTCTTTTTGAAAAAAACAAAATTTCGGACTCAAACACGCGACTGATCTTTCAACAGAAAGCGTATGTACGCGGGCTATATGAAGTTAGGGTGCATGTATACACGGGCAGACCTTCTGCAGGCCGTGTATGCCTCTGTGGCTTCCCCCAAAAAAAGAAAAAATAGTCAGGCAAAGGAAGCAGGGAGTACTGGTATGGAAGACCAGAATCCCTACTAGCTCAGACTTTTGCAAAAACTCAGAAAAAAGGTAGTAAAACCAATTAAAAATACCCAACAAGTACCCCCCAAAACCCTAGAGATCCCCATTACGGTCACCAATTCTGTTGTGGGTGGGAAATCCCTCCTACAGACTAGCATTAAGGGTTTTATCATGCATGCAGAAATGACCTAAAGTCTCCTACTTCTTACCAACATCCCAATCATAAACTCCATTATTCATATGCAAATACAAGGTTAAAGAGATCAAGTTACTGTACCTTAGTTTCCGTGTTTTATGTAGATTCCTTTAACGCTTGGTCACTCCTTGACTACAACTCTCCTCCCAACGCTGACCTGCATTCATAAAAGACAAACAAAGAACTCCACATGCATATAATCTATAAACTAATGGGTTAGAGATTCCATCAAAATATAATCAAATTTAAATATTGACAATCTCATATGGCGGGACGGAAAAAGTACTTCTTTTATTAATCTCATAAGAGTAACCTTACAATAGTGAGATCGACCACTACTCCTCAAATCTGGTCTTGGGCTCCTCTTTAACTATGCTCCAACTGCATCTATATATGCTTCTCTTCACACAATAGTTGCAAAAGGTTGGGGCAAGGGGAATGCTAAATCGGGTGTAGTTTCTTTGCTATGATTTTCCTCCTTCCAAATGGGACCCCTACCCCTTCATTTATAGGCTAGAAAGGGCTAGGTATTTGGTCGAGTGACCGACTATGGGCGGTCAGACAATTTATTTAACTTACCAGAAACTGTGTGTTCCGTCTGCAACATTCCATTTTTCGTGCTTTCTAGGTATACATGGGCTGTAGTGGGTCAACCAGCATACACACACGTGTAGTAGTGGAGCAGGGCACATATGCCTTCAAAAAGGGTGTTTTTTAAGAAGCTGTTCAACAGTGGCTTGGCAAAGAAGGCAATTGAGATGGAATGATGCTAGGTAAGCATATTTGGTTTAATTTAGGGTTATAATAGGGATTGAATGAATGATATATTATGTATGTGATTTAGTTCATTTTAGTTTATGTATGGTTGTTAGAATTGATCATATGAATTTGTGATGAAACTGGATAAGTTTCAATTGTTTCTCTTATGAAACTCATATGAAAGGTGTGCACATCGTATGCAAGGAGTGCATCGACATAGTCTTAAATTGACTCAGAAGAGCTCAGAAGGAACAACGAGAACTTATACCAAGTGAAAGGAGTGCACAATGCCAAGGAGTGACTAAGTGTCGAAGAACCAAAACATAGGAGCGCAAGGAGTGTGGGAAGAATTTCTTCCAAAGAAATCCTTTGATCTGAGTTTGTCGAGAGCCCAGGAATGCAAGGATTGCATGGGAGTTCAAAATCCTCAAGGGGATCAAGCTCAAAATATATAGCGAGGATAAATCTTCGGAGGAGGAGGGTAAAGCTCTGAAGGCTTCACGAATTATCGATCAAGAGTAGTCCAGGAGGGAGTGGGATCATTCCAGACCATTGGATCTAGATAAGGTGTGTGATATTTAAGCCTCTTGAAGCACAGAGGAGAGTGGACTATCGAATTCCTGAAGTCCCGAAGTAATTTGGGACCATCCATCGTCAAGGAGGACAGGTGGTGCAAGATCGACAACTCTGAAAGTTCCTGAACAAGGAGGAGGTGAAATAGCCAATCCAGAGGGACACGTGGCAACGGATCATGAACTTTAGATAAATGCATTTGGGTTTCAGTTGAGAGTTGTAACTTATGAAACCCAAAGTCCGAAGTGAATTTGGACCGTCAGATCCAGAGGACATGCGGCATAAATCTCTGGACTCCAGGTAAAGACCCGAAGTAAATAATATCCATCAGATTAAGGGGGACATGCGGTGCAAACCGGTGGACTTCGGGTAAAGACCTAAAGTAAATCTCAGTCGTCCAATTCAAGAGGACATGAGACAAAAATCCACACACTTCGAGGGAAAGTGAAAGTTGAGAATTGAGTTTTCTGAAGTCCGAAAACCTGAAGGGATCACAACCATCGATCTGCGGAAGACACACATCACTGGATCTCAAGCTTCAAATAAAATAAATTGGGGGAAGATGAGAGTTGAGAGTTGATATTTACGAAGTCTGAGATCCCAAAATGGTTAGAGTCGTCGATTGAGGAGGATATGTGGCAGGAGATATTTCATTGCGGAGAAAGTAAGGTTTGAGATTTGAAAACTCTGAAACTCAAATCACAAAGCAAATCATGACCGTTGATCTGAAAGGGGTAGATCTGATCCTTTGATTTGAAAGGGGTAGATCTGATCCATTGATCGAGAGGCCTCATCTGAGATCACGAGATCAACGGTCACTCTCAATTGTGGGGTCAGAAGATGCTTGAGTTTTAAAAATATGAGAGTGGGCCACAATTGAAGTCACGGTATTGCAAAAGGGATGTGTGGTGATTGATGGTGAATTGCGGGGAGAAAATCGGTGTAGTCTAAAACCACTTTTGGCCACCTTGCAATCATGTGTTTACGTGAGGTCATAGCCCAAGGTCACATCCAGGAAGGGGCTAGTGGAAAAGGGGCTAGCGCCTGAAACATGATAGTTCAGCAGTGCGAAGGGAGAGGTTGTCGGTGCCATAGGACATGCACCAAAAGGCCGAAAGATCCTGTGTTGAATTATAGAGTGAGACCATCAAGGTTTCAGAGAGACGATTTGGCTCACAGAATCGAAGATCCTTGATTGGGAGGTCACGTAGGCCGAAGGAGAGTAGGGGGCCTACATCACATTGGTACAAAGTGTGAAAAAATAGAAATATTATTTGTTGGGAAAAGAAACTATCATTCACACATATCATAAACCATTGCAATACTTATAATCACAAACAAAGCTACAACAAGCAATGCACTTCAGTTGGATGGGTTTTCTACAACAATTCCACTTGGTTATCGGGTATAAGAAAGGCATTTATAACAAAGTTGTTGATATGCTTTATAGGCCTATTGTTAGTGCTTAAGTTATTCTTAAGCATAATTCTACCATGCATGAGAGCTATGTTGAACAATATGCTTTAGATGTTGATTTTAAAGAGGTTTATGCAACTTTGTGTCATTCTAACCAAGTTGAGGAATTGGATTACCATGTGCATGATAAGCTTTTGTATCATCTTGGAAAGCTATGTATTCCACAGGGTGAAAGAGTCAATATCATAAGGGAAGCTCATTCTTCTCTTATTGTTGGCCACTTTGGTGTAGGAAAGACGGTGGCTATTTTGCAAAGATATTTCTATTGGCCTAAAATGAATGAAAGTGTTTTAAGATATGTAAGGGGGTGTTCTTTATGTGATACAAGAAATCCTAACAATAGAAAGTTGGGTTTGTATACTCCACTTTAGGTTCCTTCTCATCCTTGGGAAAGCATTTCCATGGACTTTGTAGGAGGTCTACCTATGTCTAAAAATAATCATGATTATTTTTATGTTGTGGTTGACTGTTTCAGCAAAATGTGTATTTTGATGCCTTGTGAGAAGCATGTTACAACTGAACAGATGACACAAATGTTCTTTCAACATGTTTGGGTACATTTTGGGCTTTCCAAATCCATTATTTCTGATCAATATTCTCGATTTATTGGGAACTTTTGGTCAAGCTTATGGGAACTCATGGACACCAAGATAAAAAAGAGCACAAATTTTCATCTACAAACCGATAGTCAAACATAAGTGGTGAATAGAACAATAATACATCTTCTTCGGGGTTATTGCAACAAGCATCCTAAGCTTTGAGATGAACAACTACACTACATTCAACATGCTTACAACCGGGCTAAGAACTCTTCGACTCAAACATCTCCATTTGAGGCATGTTTTGGTTATTTTCCAAAATCTCCTTTAGATTTTATCTTTGGGAAAGATATTGTTGTTGATGGTCAATATGACATTGATAGAGCAAAGAAGTTCATTGAGAAAATTTAGTTGGTGCATCAAATGGTACAAGAACAGTTGGAAAAGAGCCAAGCCAAGTACAAGACAAGACATGACAAGCATCGTGTTGATCACAGTTTCCAAGTTGGAGATGAATTTTGAATTTACATTATCAAAGAGAGGCTTAAAGGAGAAGGTAAAAAAATGAAACCAATTAGATATGGACCTTTTAGGATTCTTGAAAAGATTGGTAACAATGCCTTTCGTTTGGATTTGCCTCCTTATATGAAAATGTATGCAGCTGTTAATATTGAGAATTTGAGATTGTATGAGCCTTCTTTGATTGATGATCAAGGAGAGCATGTTAATATTCCTTCTATAGATGATTTCTTTCCAGAATATCTTTCAAAACTGCATGGAGATACAATCCTTGACAGGAAGATGAGAACTTCAAAACGAGGGAATGCGGAATGCGGAATGCCTTTGAGTTGGTCTTAAAGGCACAAATCCAAGCAAGGCCAAATAGATTGAGGTTGGAAAGTTGAGGGAACTATACCATCATCTTCATATTGACTGAAAGTATTCTTTTGGAGGTCCATAATATTTCCAATGGGGAGGAGTGATCTAGGGGATCAAAATATGCTAAAAAATCAAAGTTCTCAGTATTGCTTCAAAACAGACTCATGATTAGGCCTCATTCTCACGATCCCAACGCAACTTGAACAGGTTCAAATGGATTTCATATGCGAGAGATATCGTGTTTTTTCCACTTTTCCAAACATGCAAAATTTTGTCAACTGTACAATCCATACAATGCTGACGTGGCAGGTCCATACTGCTGACATGGAAAGTGATTGTATTGACACATGGAAAGTGGTGATTTGGTAGTTTTTATGGCAGTGGTTATGTGGACCAATGGTTGGTCGACATGTGTCATGCTAGGAGCGAATGGGAAGGTGCCATGTGGCCCAGCCAGGGTCCGCCATGTGGCACCCCATCATTGGTTATTGGTTTAAAAGGTTTGTTGGAGTTTGCAGGGGTCGAACTTGGGACCTCCGATAGTGGAAGTGGCTTGGCAAGGGCCAGGGTACCATCCCACCCACAATTGTTTCTTAACCTTATAGTCTTAAAGAAATATTTGAATTGATTTAAACCTTCACACGGGCGAAGAAAGGGCTGGGGCTTAGCCCCATCCCTAGTCACATTCCTCCCATACAACCTTTGGTTGGGGTTTCAACAACACTTTACAACAACGAGCATGGGGATACCACATGTTATCCCTCGGTTTATCCATTCACCACATGAACACTACATGCGTGGGAGTTTACCAACGGATCCATACTTGGTGTTGGGACGTGGCCATATGGTGCCCACGCGACTGACACCTCCGTCGAAAAAGGTCCTAGCTGTCTAAATGTTTGACATTTTTTCTTGATTTGTGAGATGCATGTGGGTGTTGGGTTTAGGCACAAGAAAATCCCAGAAGCTAGGTTCAGTTCACACAGGTGCGTTTTGGAGGAGCAAAGACAACAAAGAATTGAGAAAACTTCCAGGAAGAGATTCCAACTCAGTTTTTGGCCAAACCAGGTGCAGGAAGAGACCAACTAGGGGTTTTTGGATGTTCTAGAGCCATTGAAGCCATCTATTTCTCATTCTAAGCATTGTAAAGCACTGATTTTAACACTTTGAGCATTAACGAAAATGATCCATTGGAATTTAGACCAGGAGATGTAGCCCAAGAGAGGGGTGAACTCCTTTATCATTTTGTTATGTTAACGTGTTTACTTTGATGCTTGTTTATGATTGTTTATTCTGCTCATTATTAAGTAAAAAATCATTAAGTTTTATGTGTTTGTAACTTGATCCTATTACCCAAGCACATACAATTTATACTTGCAATTTTAAGAGACTCAAGCCT
Source organism: Picea engelmannii (assembly GCA_009831015.1). NCBI lineage: Eukaryota > Viridiplantae > Streptophyta > Pinopsida > Pinales > Pinaceae > Picea > Picea engelmannii. The sequence continues at coordinate 994,112 of ML781019.1, read as the reverse complement.
TTTCATTTTCATATCATTACCCCACTTAATCAAAGATTCAACTTATCTGGTTCAACATCCATCTAGCATACAAGTACACCTACTACCCTCATACCTATGCAAGTGGTTTATTCCACAACTTGATGCTACATTCTCTCTATGCATAAGAGGGATACAATCTACATGATTACATGTGATACCATACTAACAGATGTAGGCCCAAATAATAAGGCTTACAAAATTGTTGTGTGTTGGGTTGTTATTTTCAATCCATGCTTGCATGAGTACTGACCTTCTTAAAAATAGGGATTTTTATACCCAGGGTTCATCCAGAGCACATGTCCAACAAAAACCCCTAATCACTGACATATTTCGAGGGAGGCACAGAATATATCAGAACTGTCATATCTTTATTATTGGGATCATTCCATCACACAGAGATATGTAGTGCACTGAACAACTGCTTAAGACATCCATAGAACTTCATATCATTACTATGAAAAACAATGGGAATACAACAAAATGTGCCATGCACCTTGCCTTAGGATTCAGATAGAACAAAGACCTGAGAATATATTCAAAACATCACAAGATTACAACATGCTCAGAGTGAGATCGAGACTGATAACTAATAGACTATTTCACACACTAACTAGCTAACTCATGTTCTGAGCTTAGAGCTCCTTTTATATCTTTCATTATTTGGGAATAATGTCTCTTTCTGCTCTACTCCACTCGCTTGTCTGATCCAAATGCCTCACATGCTTCTAGTGCCTACCAATGCTCCAATTAGACTCTCTACATTAGGGGTAATCTTAAATTCCTAGCAAGCTCATCTTCTGGTTGTCCCACGTCTTCATATGTTGTGGGAAATAATCATTCTGAGATATTTCTCGGTGATTCTTTTCTTGATTCCAGTGGGAATCTTCTTGGTTTTCGACGCAACTGACAAAACTCGGACCGACGTGCACTTGGTAGTCTTTATGATTAGCACACTGCTGACAAAACTTGATTCGATGTGCACTTTATGGAATTCATCACACATTTCCTTCGGTGTGTGAAAAACTATGGAATGATCACACACAACTTAGTTTGTACGCACGCGCAAAACTTGACCCAAAAATTTGGGTGCCAATAGGACCCCACCACTATTATATGGCTCGTCCTCGAGCCAACAATAAAAATTTGGATGGAGAAAAGGTAGAGTAAGCGCAAATCATTGTACAACAAAACAAATTTCTTGAATGGTTGGACTTGAGTAAGAGAAAATAATCAATGTAGGTTGTAGGGGCAACTTGACTCAAGTCCACGAATTTGAGAGGCAAGTTGTATGGTGAAAGATGGAGTTGGAGTGCATGCGGGTAGATGCTCTCTCCGGAACCTTCACTGGTGTCTGTGGAGGGGAACATACGATTTTCTTGAGGCCCACGACCAAGCACCAAGCACTGAAAATAATTAAGGTGTCTCCCAAAGAAAGTATCCATGTCTGTCGGTCGGTTGAGAGTAGGATGGATAGGTCGAGCTAGTGGGTTGGGCCACTCTACTGGAGGAGGGATGTGGGTATATGGGACGAGGTGAGAGAAGGGAGCTTGGAAATGGGTTTTTTCATATGTACAAGCCTTAGAGGGGTAGTGGGAGGAAGTGCACTGACGGTGAAAGAGGAATCCCTTCTACATCAACAAATGAGATAAATAATGGCGTAGGTGAAATGAATGATTCCTCCTGATCAACAAAGGGGATAAATCATGGTGACACTTAGTAGTGAGAGAGAAGGTAGGTTAGTAGAATGGAGGTACGACCTAACAATTGTTGATACGGCTTTAAGATTCAGAGGAACCAAAGTGTAGTAATGGGAGGGTATTGATGGGGCAGGGAAGTACATGTCCCAAAATGGTGGAAGAATTGGGCCATGAAAGTAGTGAAGGAGGGAGAGGTAGAACCAGGGGTGAAGGACAACTGAGATTGAGAATGGGATGTGGAGAATTTTCTCCAAGGATTTTTTAGGGGAGAGTGGGTATTTATATCATGGAGACAGGGGGGATAGGGCAGGTGAGTAAAGGAAAGGGAAGAGGTGATGGGGAATTGATTATTTAGAATATGGTGGTGGAAGGGTGCAGTCAGAGAGATCCCAATGTTGATTTTCTATACTGATGATATGCCCCATGGATAAATGTATCCACCAAGAAATTTGTCTAAGACTTGTGTGAAGTTGTCATCATAGCCTAGTGCTTGTGGTACAGGGGTAATCATGCTTTCATATGTTTGGCATGCAATAAAGTTGTCCCACAGTCCTATATGCATGTATGAATGAAGTGGGATGATGGTTGGAGAGGAGGCTGGGAATGTCGAACTTCCCACTAAATGGTGGCAATGATGGTTATAATGAATGTGGAATCAGATCAAGCATGCTTCTGTCAATGAATTGGATACAATGGTAGTACCGATGATGCATGAGAATTCCTAGCAGAGTGATTGATGTGACCCATGACCCGTTGCTATCACAAGTAGTGAAAAATTTGTAACAATATTAGGGATTTATTTGTACATACACGAGACTTTATGGTGGAGGGCGTCGCACATATGATCTGTGCATCCCAACTTGATTCCACCTTTTATAAATATTTGATTGTAGCGGCCCTGGGTGGATTGCGACGTGGCCCCGTATTTGTTCCATCGATCAAATTTGGCCTAGGCGGATCAGTATTAGGCTCGTCAAGTTCATGTAGTAGCCATTGGTGGAGGACCTCATCAACATTGGTATGTAGCTCATCTGGCTATATTAGATGGGGGGGAAATGGGTGGCTCTATGTAAATGGTTGGGGGGGGGGGGTACATGAAATCAACCATTATATGTAGAGGAATTGCAAGAGGTTTGGAAGTTATCTCATTGAAAAATTTGGGGACTGGTGGTAAAGAGGGTGGGTGTGGGAGAGTGTGGCAGGACTTCAAATATTTATGGTGTGTACTATGCCTTTTTTTGGCTAACCACCCTCTTTCACAAAGATATGTTATCTGGGGTATGGTTTCTCTATATCGTTCATGCATGTCTACCTACACAGTCACCCATTCTTGGTAAAGTTCCTGATGCGCGGCCCACCATCGTGCGAGTATATCGACCAGTACTATATCGAGGGAACAGAAAACTCCGATACTCTAGAATCTGCTATGTCCATGCAATTAATAAGTCCGTACTAGTTCCGACCCATCATACCGATAGGATCCAAAGTCTTCCATGCACTCTTTTGTTATGATGTGTGCACAACTCCTTGTTGACACCTCGTAAAGCTTATTCTACCATCTATCCAAGGTATCATCATAATCTGTTTCATAATATTTGACACTCCTCCAACTTATTTCTCCATCCGCGGTGGGGTTTAGGTAGTATTCCTTGCACTCTGTGACCTTGTAAATATTTTCAACTCCCGATCTTTGTGCATCCTCATCTATGGGCTTATTGTAGCGGTCACCCTCATATGGGTCTCGTGGCACGACCACGTGCCAGGTGTCATTTTCGAAGGACATCTGCCTCTTCTTCAAGTTTAAAATTGCATTATTATTTAAGGCCCAGTCAATTCGCATCAATGCAGGGTATGGATGAGACTCATCCATGATCTCGATGAATTCAAAATCAACCTTTGTCTTCACTCCTTCGATGTTCACTTATACTTGTTCTGACTGGCCTATGGGATATATCTTGTATTGATTGGCTAAATGGAGTTGGATGGATGACCATACCAATTTGGGTTTACCCATCACTTCCCAATACTTCCTGGGTAAAATATTCACATCCAACCCTAGAACCAACATGACTCCATCCATATCGTATCCACCAAGATCGATTGTCATCTTGAACTCTCGACCAATGAACTTTTTCTTGCTAACATGGTAGACATCCCTTTCTGGCAACAGAGTTGAGATGGTGGGCTCGTCTCTGTGTTATTTCATACAATAAGTTGACATCTGGGTCAACTTACTTGCAGCTTATGGATCTTTAAGCAAGTGCAAACAACATTGTAAGAAGGTATTTAATTACTCCTCGATTTCTACCATGCAACCTAAGTCACATAAGGCTTCTGTGTGTGTTATATATTGCAACTTCTCTTGATGTTGTTTGTCATAAGACTTTTTCTCATCCCATCGTAGTGTAGTCTGTCTGTGTACTTCTTCTATTGATCTTTGGGTTGTGCGTTTAATTTACTCATGCATGTGAGCCTCTTCCAAAGATTTTTTATCGCGCGTTGTAGTTCTTCGCATGCACAAGCTTCTTCCAGCGACCTTTGCGTTGTCTACTACACTTTTTCACAAATCTACACTTCCTCTAGTGACCTCTGTGTTTACCTTTGCCCTTCCTCTCAAATATGTGCCTCTTTAAGAGACCTTTGAGTCGTGCGTTGCAGCTTCTTGCACACTCTTTCTTCTTCAAGAACTCTTTGCGCATCTCACAGAAACTAATTCTACTATGCAACATCAAACTTAGGAGGGGGCTGGGGTGCCTCCCTGATATTACCATTTGGTTTTTGACCCGAGCCTTCACCATGCTCGAAGTTCTCCCCAGTCTTCACCCCTCTGTGGGTTACTACCCGAACGTCTACTTCTTTGTTCTTATTCTTGTTTTTGCATGGCTCGATATGCACTGTATTACAGTTAGTATTCTTGTCCTCCCACTTCTTTAGTAAGTCAGGACATTCCTTGGTTACATGTTCAAGAATATAACAATATGCACAGAGCATGCACAACTTAGTGAAAAATCGTGAGACATGACCAATCTCACTACAAATGAAACATGTGGGGGTCTCCTGCCTCCTCCACCATATATGTGGCTGCCACCACACCCATATCCACCTCGGGGTCCTCCTTAATATCCACCTCTATCGGCACCACCGGTCTCACCACCCTTTTTCTCTTCTTGTACCTAGAAAGAATCCTAAGAGTTGTCTTGCATTAATTGAAGGGAGTGACAACTATTGACATCATGGCCTACACATTTACAAAACTCATAGAAGAGGGTGTGATTCGTTGTTTGATATTTCTGTAATGTAGGATAATGGGGTGGCACATGGCCCCACTTCTTGCAAATATTTCACCATTCAGACTGTCCCGATGGAAATGGACTTGACGTGTCGGTCACCACATAATTTGGAAGGATCATGCACTCGTCACGACAATGCCCCTTTGAATGACATATAGAACACCATATGTGCTTGCAAATGACTTCAGTCTTGACCATATTTTGCAGTTATATTTTTAGTTGGTTAGTTGAGACAGAACCTACACCAACCCACCTAATGTCTCTATGCCTCTAGGAATGGCCTCTAATCGCATCATGATCTCGACTGCCTCGGCATGAGTCATCACCTTTTGTTGGGTGAGAGGGACTCATATATTGGGGAGCGACCCCATGATGAACCACTCTCTATGTTTCACGTCTTGGATCTGGAATGTCAACCTATCCAACATGATTTTGAAACACTGGTCATAATCCTAAATGATTTCTCCTTCTTTCTACTTAATTTCCTTGATTCTCGTAATGCATTGGAACTCTAAGTTTGAATTTTGAAATTCTTGAAGCAGGTCCTACTTGATCTCGATTAGGGACCTCACCTGTCCCACTGGAATAGTAGCCTTATATTTCATGTACCACATCAAGGCCCTATCCTTGAATGTAGTCTTGAGTTGCGTGATCTTGGTCCTATCATCTATAACTCTCTTTACAGACCAGGTTGTTTCACAGGTGAACTAGTGTTTCTCTGCATCATCCTTACCCATTCCATAGAACACATGAAACCTCAGTGTACTATCTTTATTTTCCATCTTTGAACTAGAACTAGTTCCTCCTTTCTAGTTGTTATTGGACAAATCTTTCCACACTACTATCGGTTGGGATAAAGTATTGCTAACTTCACCTTCTTCTTCACTAGTTCCATCACTTCTTTCTTATTCTTCTCTTTCTTTGACTCTAATCTCTTCACTAACTACTGTGTTTTCTTCTTGATTAAAAATGCGTAAGGGGGGTGGTACAAAGGGGGGGTAAGACTATATTCTTATTAAAATTCTCTTGAGGTGACCCGAAGAGATATCTACTTGCATCCAAGCAAGACTAGCCAATATTATCAATGTGTCTCCCCCACCACTAAGGGAGCCTCCATATTCCTTCTCTTCTGGCGCACTACCAATTTGCTCCATCTCTTCTTGACATAATTTCTCACCACAAACATGCACTCCTACCTCTGGGATGATCTGCACACTACCATTGCACATGAAATATCCTGGTCTGATCTGCACATTGCCACCTTGCACATAATCACTGTCTCCATTTGGAACTCGACTTCTGTGTGTCATCCTATCACTACTGTCACTATCGATATTTTCCACACCAAGCCTTTTAGAAATCTTGTCCTCACCTATGCTCCACTTTGGTACAACATCCTCTCCCACACCACTACCTGGTGTGAGCTTCCTCTTCATTATGGGCCTGACACCTCGATGTGCACCCTTGGATAACTCTTCTCTACTCCTCTTCTCAATTTTCTCCCTCAGCTCAACTCTTCTTGTGTATATCTTATCTCTTTTTCTCCTCTGATCTTCTGGGTCCCTTCCAGTCCTCATGTCATCTCAAAAAATTCTTTGATCATCCTCACTTGATCCATCTTCTGTCTCTTTTCCCCCACCTTTTCCAAATCCCCCCCAAATTCTAGAGGGTTTAATATGCCATTCTATCATGATCCATGTGTATCATCCTTCTTTCCACACACAATATCTTGATCCAAAGTGGAATCTATTTTAGTATCCACTTTCTTGGACCTTCTTCAAACTTTATTTTAGCCTTGCTAAAAGAATCCCTATATTCTATAGTGAATTCAATAATGTATCCTTCCTTCACCTGAGCAAACCAAAAATCAATTTCCCGTGTCCACTTGTTATCTAGCACCATCAAAATATCAAGCTTGGATTGATCCTAGACTACCAGCTCTACTGGAAATGTAGTTGAATTGAATTCATCTTTTCTCTTTAACCATTCATGCAGTAGACATGGAAATTCTACAAATAAGAGATCGTGCATATCTGAGTAAATATATCTTCCTTTCCATTCCTTCGCGTTCATCCGAAATCCTTGCATCTCCCGCAGGGAAAACTCGTCTTCTTTTTCTTCTATCCAGTCTTGGATCTCCTCCTTAGAAGGATGCCAACTCATTTTTCCTTTCCTCCATCGATCTCAACAAGACTTCAGGTCCTGACAACGAAACCATTTGTTGGGTGATGTGTCATTGTTTTCAATCCATGCTTGTGCACATACTGGCCTTCTTAACATTGGGGAGTTTTAGATCCGAGGTTCTTCCAGAGAATGTCCAACAAAGACTCTTAAGCACCAACATATCAATCCTATGCCAAGGCTGATGAATGTCTCACCCAAGATGCAGATATTATCATAGATACCATAAGGTCTTGTGTCGGGGATGGAGGATTAAACATATGAAACACTACTTCTATCCACATTCATAGAACTCATGTCTAACATAATATTTTTAGGACTAAGAATTAAAACAATACACACCCATATTCAGTTCATTCACAAGAGACACAGAATAGATAAAAAATACCATATATTTATTATTGAGAGAATTCCATCACATATAGATATATAGTGCACTGAACAATTTCTTAGGACAACTATAGAACTTCATATCATTACTATGAAAAACAATGGGAATACAACATAATGTGCCATGCACCTTTCCTTAGGATTAAGATAGAAAAAATACACAAGAATATATTCAAAACATCAAAAGAGTACAATAGTCTTAGAGTGAGCTCGAGACTGATAGCCAATCAGCTGTTTCACACACTAACTAGCTAACTCATGTTATGATCTTAGAGCTCCTTTTTATATCTTTCATTGTTGGGGAGTGTTGTCTCTTTCTTCTCTACTCCACTCGCTTGTCTAATCCAATTGCCTCACACACTTTTGGTGCCTACCAACATTCCATGTAGACTCTCTACATGAAGGGAAATATTAACTACCTATCGAACTCATCTTTTAGCCACCCCACATTGTTACACATCAAATTTCCTCACTTCGACAATGTCACATTTTCATTGTCGTAAGTGTCGTAAGTGTCACACTTTTGTCGCAAGTGTCACATTCTCTTTCCCTAAGTGTTGCATCATGAACGACACCATGAAAACACTTGATACAACCCATAAAACATGTTAGAAGAAGAATCCCCATCAACTGACAGTCAAAACACATGTTTTTCTATGGAATTATTCATCTTGGTAACTTTTTGAAAGATCAATGCTCCCCTGCTCATACATAGGGAGTACTAGCGCTCCTTGTCAATCTTAGAGGGAGAATTGTAGCACTTTGTTGCCCATTCTAAGGGAGCACTGAGTTGGTTGAGGAAATCTTGGAAGAAATCCCATTTTCTTCTAAAGACAACTATGGATGGATCAAGTTGGTTTGGCTCGAATCTAACTCCAGGGTTGCATCTAAGGAAGATATCAAAATTGTTGGATCCATATCCTCAACTAACTCAAAATATACCCAAGGTAGTTGAGCCTCTCAAATCCTATAAATGGAGGCATTCCCATGGTGAAACAAGAGGGAGAAAATCAGCAAATCATTGTTATTTTGATTGTGGATCTTTTGAGCAAGGGTTGGATGAGGAGGACTTGGAGAGGCTGCTACAACATCATCTAAAGATTGTAAGTTTCCTTTTGAAGTTCTCATTTAATATACTTGGCATATTTCCTTCAATTATGTGGTTTCACGTGCTTGTCTATGTCTAATTTGATTTTCATAGCTAAATTTTCTTTTCCTAATCCATTCTAGTAGAAGGAAATCATTTGTTTCTTGTTGTTCATTGTAGGTATTGATTTGTGTCTGGAATTGGATCAAGTTTGCGGATAGGAGAAACTGGGAAGAACATCATAAATATATTATATCCTACTTTAACTTCTCCTCTCTTTTCCGATAAGAAAAATGAGTTTATATGAATTGTAGTGTCCAATTGATTGTTTCTGTCTTGGTATAAGGGTCAATAATCCAAGGGAAAGTTCACTTGTCCACAGGGGAATATTTATGTAACAGAAATTAGCAACTCTGTTAGGGAACAAATTTTCATTTTGTTCTTTCCTTGGTTAGTTCGTGACTTTTTCCTATCCTTAGATCCTATCTACTAATTTAATCTATTTCTACATATCTTTTGTCTTTGTTAGTTGTCTCACAGAGCCTCTTACTGAATTTTCCTGAGTTACTGAGATTTTTGAGATTTTTCTCAAACTTTCTTCAGAACTAGCGCCCCTCTGTAGTTCAAGTCAGAGAATTGTTTCTTAATCAACTCTACCATAGAGTCTACTAGGAAGTGTTGCAATGCTCTAGTGCTTTGGTTACCAGAGCACCGATTTTCCTTTCTTTGGGAAATTTCAGGGTTTCTTTCTTGTTGGGTATACTCTTTCGATCTCTTTTCCTAAATCAGAACTTCTTCTGTCTGATATTTTCCTCTGTTTGACTAAAAATTTCTACCTTTCATTATTTTCATTTCTTATTGATTTTGTGTTGTCTTTCCTGATTGCAAAATCGACCTTTCTCTCTTAAAATTGATTTCTTTTTTTCCACTCTTCTCGATTTTCTGATTGATTGGAGGATTTTAGAGGGAATATCGTCGATCAAATATCTATTGTTTTATTTATCCTTAATCCCTTACTCAATTCTTGAAGACTATAAAGTATGAATTTTGGTTTCTTAGTGTTTTTCCTTGAGAGAATAGTTTGGTAATGGTTTTTCTTTCGGTCTCTTGTCTACTGTTGAGAGTGTCTTTGTTTTTATGATTTTTGCTTCTTAATTTTTCCTATCATGGTAGTGAACCTTTTTCGTTATCACTGAAAGAATGAAGTATTGAATGGACATCTTAGTTTGCATCCAAAATCAAACAAAGAAGTATTTATATGCATTGGTTTTGGATATTAAAAATGTTTTCTTTATAATTTGGAAATTGTCTAACTTCTTATTTGAGAACAAAATAACATAAAAAATTTCATTATTGAGTGTTTGTTAGTGACAAAAGAAAATAAAATCTTCTCCTTCCCGTAGCTAGAATTTCATTGAAAATAAATTTTTCATATCATTCTTTTTACCTTCTTCTGGAGTCAATTCTCAAACATCATCAATTTCACTATCATTCACCCTTGTATAACAAACAACCACAAAAAATAAATGCTAAATAAAATTGAACTATAAACTTTTGTTTTTTTTATTTTTATCTTTACACCAACAATAGAATAGGACTAGATATTTGGAATAGGATGTGAGAATAACTCTCCAAAGAATTCAAAAAAAACTTAGAATCTTGTGATAGGGAGAGAAAATCCAACCTTCATATAATCATAGCTAGGATCCCCCTCTCACACAGGGGTTAAAAACAAGGTCACGTGCAGGAGAGAAACAAATATTACCCCTCTAAGGATTAACCAATTGTAATAGTACGATCATATATTGGGGGTTATTATTGAGGATCAATTGTTTTCATTTGGTCTCGTAGCTTCGTGAATTCTGAATCCACTCGGGGTCCTCTGCAGTTTACTGGTCCATTTGTCTTCAGTTCTCTTGAGGGATTTCAGACTTGATATCCTATCCATATGTTCGGATTTGAATGGCAACTGTACCCACCCAGAGGCTGACTTCGAGTTGGTATCCTTATTGACCATAATATTTAGGGTCCTTACACGAGGTGATAGTGAAGGGAAGTATTCGTTGTACCTAGAACACACATTGGTCAAACTCACTCGGGCTCCTTGGAGGGTAACCCATGGGTAAAACTATGAGGGAAATTGCACCAAGGCATAAGTCTATTAAGTAGGCTACCAATGTAACTGGTCTACCTGCTCAAATCCTATCCCCTTCTCACTTTGATCACATGATGTTGGATTTCATCACCAACTAGTACATTCATTGAGAGAAGTTATTGTTTTTCTTGTTGGTTTTATATATTTTTTAGCGAATGTTGTTTGATTACTTTAGTTGTCCTTAAAATTGGTACTATGGCCAATAAAGGTCTTTGTAGATCATGTAGGATGCAAGGGTTTCCTCTAGAAGGCTACGGACCCATACCTCCTAACTCACCTGAAGACACTTACATTGAAGAGGTCAAAAACTATTCGGACGCTGGGAGTGTCACCACTCCTTTGATCAAAAATCCCGAGAGAGATTTAGACATGGTTCAGAAAGGTACCACCCTTCTTGCAAACCTAGTTTTGAAAATACCTCATGACCCACTCCTTATCTAAGTGGAATCCTTGCGTAACATCGTAGTAAAAGATCACCCAATACTATCGTCAAGGCCATATGATCAACTAGACATGGAACCACACCAACCAAATTCCCATGAAGAACACACTACCCTTGTCTGTTCTACTAAAATGGTAGATCCACATCAAACTCTTGTTCGTCCTATATGGAGAACTCCATTGGGACGGGATATTTATGAAAAATTTAATTTTGGACGACCACTCTTTGACCCTCCACATACATCTGTCACCACATGTGTAGATGCAAGACCATCAGGTCAACCTATTGACCATCCCATCGGAAAAATGATCATTAACACTACCACTTCAGGACAAGTTACGAGTGAAAGAGGAGTTGTGTTACCTAGTCATTTGCAAAGTACCCTGACGGTTACACCTACCATCCCTCTTCAAGCAAAAAATTCATATACTCCACAAAACCCCATTGGAACACCTTCCTATCAAAGAATGAAAAACCCTGTCATACAAAAAAAACAAACTACAAGACAAATCCCTACTAGGGGGAAACTGTCCTTCAGTGCACAAATTATGACTAGGGGGAAAATCCCTTTTACCGGTCAAATCCCAGTTGCTACCCAATTGATGAAAGGGGGACCATTCCAACCCTTGTTTATCAGAAACCCACCATAATCCTGGGGACCACCCCATGGAGGAATTTTTCATCAGCTACATCAGGGAGGATCATCAAACCCCAACCTGCAGGGAGGAACCTTAAATCATAATCTTTCTAGATTACATTCTGAACAACCCTTCCCAGGAGTCCCGAATCCCACTTTGGGTCCTCAAGGTCAACCATCTTTTCCTCCCCAAGGGAAAAGTCCTTACCCTCCTCAAGGTCAACCTAGTTATCCTCCTCAGGGAAAAACTAGTTACCCACTTCAAATTCAAGATAACTATCCTCCCCTGGGTTTCACTAGTTATTCCCCCTAGGGCCAAATGGGTTTTCCTTCTCCTTTTATGCAACTCCCTCAACAAATGAATTCTAATTTTGCTGGTCAAAATCCATAACAACAACATATGGAGGGGTTGTTGGATACAACTATCCCCCACAACCAGTTTACAGTTCTACTGGTGTTCATATGCCACACCAGTATCATCCTCAAGCCAATCGACAATTACCGTTATTAGCCACTTTATATATACTGGATATATCGATATTAACAAATGATCCCATATTAAAATCCCCCTTTTGGCTAGTCATTCCAGCCAAATTACCTTCTGATATTCCAAAATTTGACGGAAAACCTAGAGAAGACCATAATAATCACATCATGACTTTTCATCTGTGGTGTTCATCAAACACATTGATGGATGATTCTATCCATTCACATATTTTCCAACATACACTTACGAGTTCAACTGCTAAATGGTAAATTGAGTTACAACACAAAACTTTTGAATGTTTTAATTCACTTTCCATGGCTTTCCTCACCCACTTCCAATTGCCTATCTGATGCGAAACCAACACAAAATTTTTGACCTCCCTTCACCAGACTAACTCTGTACATATTTATGATCATATTCATGAATGGATACAGTGACGACGATTGATCAAATCAACCATTCCATACCAATCGTTGGATGAATGGTTCACCAAATCTCTATTACCTCTTATTTCTTGAGCTGTAGCCATGGGTGGTGTAGTCACAGAAGAGGAAGCCATTGCTTGTGCCCAGTATTTGGATTTGGTTTATTCCCAATTCGATACTTTATATGAATTGATCCCAAATACTCCCCATACATCAACTGATCCATCAAAACCATCCTCCACCGTTCATTCAGATGGAGTTATTGGTTCCATCAAAACCCAGTCCGGTTCACAGTTGACTGGCACAACCAATCATTCAATCACTGCCCCAGCTACCAGGTTGACTCCACTCTCATCACAATCCACCCCAAATCAAGTATCCAAAGTGAATACAGTCCAATCTGCTTCTCCACAAAAATTAGGGGAGAAAAAGAAAACTAAGAATAAGCCCAAGAAAAATAATAATCAAACTGAAAATCCATAAAAACAAGCACAACCACCTACTACTGAAAATAAACCACATCACAAACTGATATTTCCATGTCTCATTTGTGTTGAAGATCATTACACATAAGACTTTCCCCATCGGGACAAAGTTGCTAAACTTTTTAAAGGAAATTCTCAACCCGTTGTATTGACACATCCTTTTCCACAACAACAATCACTAGTTGCACAAAATCCTGCACCTCCAACAGGAAGTAACCAAGGTCATCCTCCGAACAAGGATGTTTCATTGAGTGCACACATTTATATGTTTAATGGGGTAGATTTGACCACTCACACTATGACATATGACACACCACCAGGTAAACCTGATAAGGATAATGTAACTAATGGGACTGTACCAAATCCACCGCCCACTTTAGTTACTCCTCCATCTAGACCTCTCCATATTGAGAAACCAAGTTTTGACTCTATCCTACACCCACCCAAGAGAAAAATCAGAAAGTCGACTTTTAATCCTAATTCTCATGTTGCTCAAAACTACAACATTTTTGAAGATTTGGCCCAAGCACCTTGCGCCATGTCAGCTCTCGAAGTTCTGCAACACTATTCTAGACAACATATAACTCTCTTGGCGTCCATTGAAGATATAGATCCCGAGTCTTACAATAATATCACATTCAATATGGATAATTTTAAATCACGACTCTCTCACCAACTTTCTTTCCAAATTGATGTCATTGTCCATAATCAACATATTCATCGCACGATCTTGGATGAGGGACCATCAACATGTGTCATGTCCTTAGCTTTTTGGAAAGGCCTTAAATTACAAGGTATTAATCAATCTCCCACCATGTTAAGAGCATTTGATGGAAGAGGTTTTCAACCTCATGGATTATTGCAATCCATAGCCATTCAACTGGGAGGAAAGACTATTTATGTCGATGTAGAAGTAGTCGACGCTCCTCTCGATTATAACTTGTTGCTAGAAAGAAGTTGGTTCTATGCTATGACTGTTGTCATTTCATTAGTTTTTCGATGTGTCCAATTCCCTCATCAAGGTAAAATTGTGACCATCGATCAGTTAGATTACTGCAGCCCTGATGCTCACACTCAAACAACCAACAATATTCCATTTTTGGGGGACTCAAAGATTACTTATGAAAGTGTTGGGGTAGGTATATTGAAATATTCTTCGCTCATGGGTACTTTCCCTACACCTCTTCCTCCAACCACACAACACATCGTGATGGTTAATATGATTCCAACTATGGTACATCAATCCCTCAAATCATCTGATCCATGGATCGTACCTAGTCCCTTAGAGTTGAATATGTTAGGAGACACTATTTTGCTTAGTCTTGCAGAGGATGAGTACAATGCCATTAAGTCTGCCTCTCCTTTGCTAGACGACCAACATCTGCTGGTGTCTACTTCATATTCACTACCATCTTGGTTAGATTCCCTATCCTCCACTTTTTATTACATCCTACAGATTTTTCCATCAGATGAATCTATTATGGAAAGGCTTAGTATCAAGGAGGCACCATGGGATGACAACCACCATCGTTCGTCCTTTCTTCCCAATTTGGATGAGATTGAGAAATACATTTCCTCTATATTTCCTACCAATATCGTTAACTCTCCCAATATCCAATACTCACTCAAGATACCATCTCTAAGGGGAATTTGGGAAATATCTCTCAAACGATTAGTATTGACATATCCATAAAATAAGGTATTGTGGAAAACATACAACTAGGTGCCAATTGTTCAACTGAAGAACTTGAAACTTATACCACCTTGTTTAAATAATTTTGCGACATCTTCTCCTAGAGATATGAAGAAATTCCAGGGATTGATCCTTCGATTGTTGTGCATGAAATAAAAACTTACCCAGGAGTCAAACCTATGAGACATAAAATTCACCCGATTCATCCCAAAAAACCGTGGCAATCAAGGTAGAAGTAGAAAAATTATTAAAATCTGGTTTTATTTATCCCATCCCTCTAACTGAATGGGTTTCCAACATCATTATGGTCACCAAGAAAAAAGGGAAAATTCATGTTTGTGTCGATTATTTGGATCTAAATAAGGCTTGTCTGAAGGATAATTACCCTACACCCTTTATCGACCAAATGATCGATAATTGCGCCTGAAGTGTCATTTTCTCTTTTATGGATGGTTTTTCTGGATATAACCAGATTGAAATTTTACCAGATGATCAACACAAAGCAACCTTAATTTTCCCATGGGGGAGTTTCACCTATCGAAAATTACCTTTTGGCCTTAAAAATGTTTGAGCCACATTTCAACGGGCTATGTCATATGCGTTCCACGACATCAAACATATCGTTGAACCTTATCTCGATGAATTTCCAGCTCACTCAACTCATTGATGATATCATATTGGTCAACTAAGGGAAATATTTCTTAGATGTAAGTTTTACAACATACATTTGAATCCCCATAAATGCATTTTTGTTGTTGAATCAGGGAGACTCCTCGACTTCATGGTATCCAAAAATCGGATTAGGGTGGATCCCTTAAAATTCAAAGCCATTCACTCTTTACCCCTGCCAAAAATATTACCTAACTACAAAGTTTTCAAGGGAAGACAACATTTCTCCACTGTTTTATATGCAATTATGTCGAAATTACTAAAGGCTTCATGATATTGTTGCATAAAGATGCCCCTTTCATTTGGGATGCAACTACTCAACGCTCATTTGATGATCTCAAGCATGCTTTAACAAATACACCACTTTTACATCCACCCAACTATGAGAAAGATTAAATCCTTTATTTGGTTACCTCTACTTCCACTATTGCTATGGTGTTAGTACAAGAGGATGATGACAGCGTCGAACATGTGATCTAAAATTTAAGTAAGATTCTTTCAGGTCCCAAAATCTGTTATTCACATGTCGAAAAGTTGGCTTTGGCAATAGTTATTTCCATCCAAATACTTCACCACTATATTTTGTTACACACTACCATGATCATTGTATACTCGAACCCCATGTACCACATATTGAATCATCAAGTACTTGGGGGAAAATATTTAAAATGGATCATCATTATCCAAGAATTCGATCTCGGGTTTTCCAAATCCAAAGCTAAGAAATAGTTGGTTTTTACGGAATTAATTTGTGACCTTCCACAAGCTGATGAGAATACTGAGCCCAGTGATTCCCTTCTCGATGAATCATTGTTCCTAATTAGTATGTCTGATCCATGGTATGGAGACATTCTTCTCTATCTCCAGACCCAACGCTTTCAGCCCGAAATTTCACGTGATGAACGGCGTCACATTAGACACCATTCAAAACACTACCGTATCATTGGAGACACTTTGTACCACCATGGCATTGATACCATTTTACAACGTTTCTTAACCCATGAAGAGGCTAAATACATTTTAAATGACTGTCACCTTGGAGCTTGTGGAAGATATCTTTCTGGGATGGCTACATCCCCAAAAATATTACATGCCAGTTATTTTTGGCCTTCCATATTCAAAGATTGCATTGAGGCCATTAAAAAATTCCCACCCTATCAAATCATTTAGAGGAAGGCATGTGCCCACCCAAATCCAATTCATCCCACTGTTTCCATTGATCTCTTTGAAAAATGGGGTATCGATTTCATGCAATGTAATCCTACCTCATCCGGAGGGCACGGTTATATTATCGTTGTCATCAATTATTTTACTAAACGGGATGAGGCTATGCCTACATTTGTTAACGATGGTTGAACTGCAACATGTTTTTTGTTCAATCACATCATTGCTCATTTCATATTCCCACAAGATATTGTAACTGATCATGGATCCCATTTCCAGAACCAGATGATGGGTGAATTGTGCACCAAGTTAGGTTTTTACCATGAAAATTCATCCCCTTACTATCCTCAGGAAAATGGACAATTTGAAGCCATCAAAAAAGTCCTGAATACCATGCTTCAAGGCATGGTGGGAGTGAACAAAACCTCTTGTAATTTGGAGCTCTTCTCCACACTCTGGGCTTATTGGACTTCAGTTAAAACCTCCACTGAATTTACACCCTTCTAGTTGGTATACGATTTAGAAGCAATTTTATCGATCGAATGTGATATTCCATCTTTGAAACTCACTGTAGAATTCCTACCCCATACTTTTGTTGAAGAAGAACAATTTTTTTATCTAACGAAGATGGATGAAACCCTTCGCGGTGTTTCTCTCATCAATGAGACATATAAAAAATGCATCAAGACTCAATACGATACGTCTGTCCAACCTCACACTTTCACAGAAGGAGATCTGGTCCTGGTCTAAGATCAAGATCATCAAAAACTTTGGGCAGGAAAGTTAGAACCCATGTGGCACGAACCATACATCATAAAACGCATGTTGCAGGGAGGTGCCTACGATTTAGTGGATTATCTCTTGGTGAGACCCGAAATGGGCTTTACCTAAAGAAGTATTATTCATAGAATATCTCACATGTGTGATTTGTATGTTAATGTACTATATGTTTTTGTTTTGGTGTGTCTTTTCTTTTGCGTGCATGAGTTTTTCCCCATTCTTTAAAAGCTTATTATACTTTTCTTTGTACTTGAATGCACATATGTCATCATCATTTCCCATCTATTTTTGGTTTGCGGATGGAACTAGTTGACATACCCAGAATATTGCTTCTAAAGCTTGGGTCATTTACCACTCTAGCGAGTTAGTGAGTTCAGGAGGAATTTTCCTTGGATCTGCAACCAATAACGTTGTAGAATATCATGTTGTCATTGGAATTTTAACTGAAGCTTCTTCTCTATGTATATCTCAATTGATTATCAACCTTGATTATCAACTCATGGTCCATCAATTAAACCATGAATACATTGTTCGTAATCCATTTTTGCTACGTCTCCATCTAAGGTTTTTCCATCTTGAAAGATCTTTTGAATTTCTAGAATATAGACATATATCGAGATAACTTAATATGACTATAGATTAGTTAGAAAATTATATGTTAGATTGATATATTTCACATAGATAAACATTTGGGACATAAAACAAAAAACATCACATATAAAAAAATATATGATATAAGTAGCCACCACAAAAATCATATATATATAAGCTTGAGTACAAATAGCAATTTTTTTGTCAAAATACATCATCCAAAAAGTACATAGCAGGGAAAAATGTGGGCCTTTATTCCCATAGAATCATCATAAAAGACTAAAATTGTCTGGAGACTCTACTCGTCTCCCTGCACCACATTGTTCTCAACATAGCACACAACTGCTCTCGCTACTCGTCGTAGAAAATGACTAAGACCTTTAGGTACCCCAACTGTATGTATTTGAAGATGTAAGGGTACATATCACATCCTCATGGAAGGAATGCACATGGTCAAACCACAGAGGTTCATCTCCACCTCTTGAAGTCCTACTACTCCGATGTCAACTTCTGTTGCTTCCTGAGCATCTCCATGACATCTTAGTGCTAGCATCTCTCCCGAACGTGACACATCTCTGTATGCATGATGAAAAAAAATGAATTAGATCCCTCATCATACAAAAATAAATAAATATAAAAACAATAAATATTGTTACAAGGATATGATATTTCGTACCTGATGCATCCCAGTGTGTCTCCTCAAGAAGCACTAAATCTGCACTGCCCCTAAATTCAACCCCAGCATATGAGAAATCATTAATAACCACAAGTTGTCTCCTCCACCATGCAAAGAATTGAGCAGTAAAATAGAAGGTTGAGGGTTCATTTCCAAATCTAGGTGAAAGACTCGTCCACTGCTCCATACGAGGCTCAGTCATGGGGTGTGCTATCAATGCAACCTATGGTTGCATTTGTAGAAATATCTCTAGGAAACATGAAAATAATAAATATCCATACCCAAATTGCTTCTTCCTTCCTGTTCGACACTTAGATATATGCTCTTTGATATTCCTTAAAAACCCTGCACTCCAGTTAAAAATCATGGGCTCCAAGCACTGAATAACATATGATATTTGCGATTTGGAAGCAAGGTGGGCACTGGTAGTTCTTGCTAGTTTTGTGATAGTGAAGAGAACGGATTGTAGATATAGGTTCGTCACATATTTAATGAAAATCCTCTCTCCTACCAAGCGTGACCCCGATACACAATACTGGGCAACATATGCCTCTATCGGCCATGGAGTAGACCGATGCCCAAACAAAAGAATAGGCGCTCCCCTTCTTGAGAGCCCCATCAAGAAATACACATCTTCCATATTGATCTCAAGCATGTGTGATCCTATCTAGAACACTTTCTTGTCATTGTCCCATAACCTGATTAGATACTCGAGTAAAAGGACTTCTTTTCTCATATTTTGTAGCTTGAAGTACTTTAGCAAGCCACGGTTTCATAGGTCTTCCCTCACTTTAAGGTCTTGTAAGGTAGCATATCATCGAATTCATGTTCTTGTTCCTTCCATTAAATCATGATTGGCTATGTGCAAACCAACAAATTCACGAAATAATCACATTAGCTAAGTTTTCAAAAAAAAAGATTGCCTTTTTACAGCCTAAAAAACCAAAAACAAATTGCCTTGGAGGGAAAGCACAAAGTGGTAGCGCTCCCCAAGTGAACTTACCAGGGTATTGAAATCTCGATCGAAGCCCCCCTCGATTACTTAATGTTATGAACACAATATATATAGAAATAGATATAATTAATAATAATTAAATATAATAATTAAACACATCATAAATCAAAAGTCATGTCTTATTTAAAGGACGTGTCTATTCATGAAAGGGCACTCCCTGTGAGGATATATAAAAGGTCCCTCATTCTCATTGTATTCATCTCATATCATATACATTATTCATATTATTATTATCCTATATGGATTTCTATGTACTATCTTATTTATATTGGATATTCTTTGTGTGAGTGAACTTTTCTTGTCCCATTTGGTATCACAGCCCCTTCTTGGGAATTCCGCTAATTATTGGCTGCTGGACAACATTTTTTTTTAGAGTTTCTTTGAATTCGGGGTCTTTGACCAACTCAAGCCTTTGGCCATATAAAAACTCAGAATTTAGTTGAAGATATTCCACTGCAAATTCAAAATACGTACGAAACCAGTTTATGAATAAAAGGAAAAAACAAATAACATCAAAGTGTTTCAATATAAAAGTTACATAAGAAAATTATAAAGTCAAACTATTAAATACAAAGTGAAATCCTACCTAGGAGCGTAATACTTAGTTTACCAACAATTACCAAGAAGTTAGGAGGAATAAAAGGTGCATCGCCATAACTTTACAAGGCGTAAAAGTGAAGTATATAATTTAAAGGAGTCAAAAAGGGAATCCCAAATGAAACCTCACGTCAAAGGTCGTGATCATTCATTAAAAAGAAAGTTACTAAGTTTATTAAAAGGGCCCAGGAAAATAGATAATATTAATATCTTATTTTAAAAGAAAAGATGTTATTATTAGGAGAAAGTTTATTTTAGTGGGGTTGTTAAAAAAGAAAAAAAGGATCTTTCATTAAAATTACCACAAAATGTAAAAAGGTGACTTATTATTGAGTAATTGAATTTACGTAGGTGTATTTGAAGTTTTTAAAATA
>ML781019.1:948870-964068 GCA_009831015.1 Picea engelmannii | reverse complement strand
ACTGTAACTTCCTCTTCTTTCTCTCACAGTCTCCTCTCTCAGAATACAATATTCACCACCATCCATAGCCGCGATACATTTCCCTCATAAAAGAGGGTTGCCTTCTAGGGCAAAAAACCCTAACATAATCTCTACCGTTAGATTTGCGACCTTATACTGAACGGTCCAGATTTACAATGAAATTACAATATACTTTTACAAGGAAATTTTTTCTTCGGGGGCTTCTCCCCCGAACCCCTGCTTGCCCCCAGACCCCCCAGCCGAGGGGATAGGCCCCCCGGACCCCGCAGAGGGGGTACCCCCCTCTGCACTCCCCTGCGTGNAGTGTACATACTTCTGGGGTGTAAATACTTCATGGGGTATAAACACGGCTGAAAGTAAAAGACCTATAAATCAGGAAGATAATCAGGCTCCACAACCAACATATCTATGCACTACCATTGCACATGAAATATCCTGGTCTGATCTGCACACTGCCACCTTGCACATAATCACTCTCTCCATTTGGAACTCGACTTCTGTGTGTCATCCTATCACTACTGTCACTATCGATATCTTCCACACCAAGCCTCTTAGAAATCTTGTCCTCACCCATGCTCCACTTTGGTACAACATCCTCTCCCACACCACTACCTGGTGTGAGCTTCGTCTTCATTATGGGCCTGACACCTCGATGTGCAGTCTTGGATAACTCTTCTCTAGTCCTCTTCTCAATTTTCTCCCTCAGCTCAACTCTTCTTGTGTATATCTTAGCTCTTTTTCTCCTCTAATCTTCCGGGTCCCTTCCAGTCCTCGTGTCATCTCAAAAAATTCTTTGATCATCCTCACTTGATCCATCTTCTGGCTCTTTTCCCCCACCTTTTCCAAATCCCCCCCAAATTCTAGGGGGTTTAATATGCCATTCTATCATGATCCATGTGTATCATCCTTCTTTCCACACACAATATCTTGATCCAAAGTGGAATCTATTTTAGTATCCACTTTCTTGGACCTTCTTCAAACTTTATTTTAGCCTCGCTAAAAGAATCCCTATATTCTATAGTGAATTCAATAATGTATCCTTCCTTCACCTGAGAAAACCAAAAATCAATTTCCCATGTCCACTTGTTATCTAGCACCATCAAAATATCAAGCTTGGATTGATCCTAGACTACCGACTCTACTGGAAATGTAGTCGAATTGAATTCATCTTGTCTCTTTAACCATTCATGCAGTAGACCTGGAAATTCTACAAAGAAGAGCTCATGCATATCCGAGTAAATATATCTTCCTTTCCATTCCTTCGCGTTCATCCAAAATCCTTGCATCTCCCGCAGGGAAAACTCGTCTTCTTTTTCTTCTATCCAGTCTTGGATCTCCTCCTTAGAAGGATGCCAACTCATTTTTCCTTTCCTCCATCAATCTCAACAAGACTTCAGGTCCCGACAACGAAACCATTTGTTGGGTGTTGTGTCATTGTTTTCAATCCATGCTTGTGCACATACTGGCCTTCTTAACATTGGGGAGTTTTAGATCCGAGGTTCTTCCAGAGAATGTCCAAAAAAGACTCCTAAGCACCAACATATCAATCCTCTACCAAGGTTGAGGAATGTCTCACTCAAGATGTAGAGATGATCATAGATACCATAAGGTCTTGTGTCGGGGATGGAGGATTAAACATATGAAACACTACTTCTATCAACATTCATGGAACTCATGTCTAACATAATATTTTTAGGACTAAGAATTAAAACAATACACACCCATATTCAGTTCATTCACAAGAGACAGAATAGATCAAAACTACCATATATTTATTATTGGGAGAATTCCATCACATATAGATATATAGTGCATTGAACAATTTCTTAGGACAACTATAGAACTTCATATCATTACTATGCAAAACAATGGGAATACAACATAATGTGCCATGCACCTTTTCTTAGGATTAAGATAGGAAAAAGACACAAGAATATATTCAAAACATCAGAAGAGTACAACAATCTTAGAGTGAGATCGAGACTGATAGCCAATCGGCTATTTCACACACTAACTAGCTAACTCATGTTATGATCTTAGAGCTCCTTTTTATATCTTTCGTTGTTGGGGAGTGTTGTCTCTTTCTACTCTACTCCACTCGCTTGTCTAATCCAATTTCCTCACACACTTTTGGTGCCTACCAACATTCCATGTAGACTCTTTGCATGAGGGGAAATATTAACTACCTATCAAACTCATCTTTTGGCCACCCCACATTGTTACACATCAAATTTCCTCACTTCGACAATGTCACATTTTCATTGTCGTAAGTGTCGTAAGTGTCACACTTTTGTTGCAAGTGTCACATTCTCTTTCCCTAAGTGTTGCATCATGAACGACACCATGAAAATACTTGCTACAACCCCTAAAACATGTTAGAAGAAGAATCCACATCATCTGACAGTCAGAACATATGTTTTTCTATGGAATTATTCATCTTGGTAACTTTTTGAAAGATCAACGCTCCCCTGCTCATACACAGGGAGTACTAGTGCTCCTTGTCAATCTCAGAGGGAGAATTGTAGCAATCTGTCGCCCATTCTAAGGGAGCACTAAGTTGGTTGAGGAAATCTTGGAAGAAATCCCATTTTCTTCTAAAGATAACTATGGATGCATCGAGTTGGTTTGGCTCGAATATAACTCCAGGGTTGCATTTAAGGAAGATATCAAAATTGTTGGATCCATATCCTCAACTAATTCAAAATATACCCAAGGTATTTGAGCCTCTCAAATCCTATAAATGGAGGCATTCCCATGGTGAAACAAGAGGGAGAAAATCAGCAAAGCATTGTTATTTTGATTGTGGATCTTTTGAGCAAGGGTTGGATGAGGAGGACTTGGAGAGGCTACTACAACATCATCTAAAGATTGTAAGTTTCCTTTTGAAGTTCTCATTTAATATACTTGGCATATTTCCTTCGATTATGTGGTTTCACGTGCTTTTCTATGTCTAATTTGATTTTCATAGATGAATTTTCTTTTCCTAATCCATTCTATTAGAAGGAAATCATTTGTTTCTTGTTGTTCATTACATGTATTGATTTGCGCCCGAAATTGGATCAAGTTTGCGGATAGGAGAAACTGGGAAAAATGTCATAAATAGATTATATCCTACTTTAACTTCTCCTCTCTTTTCTGATAAGAAAAATGAGTTTATATGAATGGTAGTGTCCAATTGATTGTTTCTGTCTTGGTATAAGGGTCAAAAATCCAAGGGAAAGTTCACTTGTCCACAGGGGAATATTTATGTAACAAAAATTAGCAACTCCATTAGGGAACAAATTTTCATTTTGTTCTTTCCTTGGTTTGTTCATGACTTTTTCCTATCCTTAGATCCTATCTGCTAATTTAATCTATTTTTACATATCTTTTGTCTTTGTTAGTTGTCTCACAGAGCCTCTTACTAAATTTTCCTGAGTTACTGAGATTTTTGAGATTTTTCTCAAACTTTCTTCGGAACTAGCGCCCCTCTGTAGTTCAAGTTAGAGAATTGTTTCTTAATCAACTCTACCATAGAGTCTACTAGGAAGTGTTGCAATGCTCTTGTGCTTTGGTTACCAGAGCACTGATTTTCCTTTCTTTGGGAAATTTCAGGGTTTCTTTCTTGTTGGGTATACTCTTTGGATCTCTTTTCCTAACTCAGAACTTCTTCTGTCTGATATTTTCCTCTGTTTGACTAAAAAATTATACCTTTCATTATTTTTATTTCTTATTGATTTTGTGTTGTCTTTCCTGATTGCAAAATCAACCTTTCTCTCTTAAAATTGGTTTCTTTTTTTCCACTCTTCTCGATTTTCTGATTGATTGGAGGATTTTAGAGGGAAGATCGTCGATCAAAGATCTATTGTTTTATTTATCCTTGATCCCTTACTCAATTATTGAAGACTATAAAGTATGAATTTTGGTTTCTTAGTGTTTTTCCTTGAGAGAATAGTTTGGTAATGGTTTTTCTTTCGGTCTCTTGTCTACTGTTGAGAGTGTCTTTGTTTTTATGCTTTTTGCTTACTTTTTCCTATCATGGTAGTGAAACTTTTTTCATTATCAATGAAAGAATGAAGTATTGAATGGACATCTTAGTTTGCATCCAAAATCAAACAAAGAAGTATTTATATGCATTGATTGTGGATATTAAAAATGTTTTCTTTATAATTTGGAAATTGTCTAACTTCTTATTTGAGAACAAAATAACATAAAATTTTGCATTATTGAGTGTTTGTTAGTGACAAAATAAAATAAAATATTCTCCTTCCCGTAGCTAGAATTTCATTGAAAATAAATTTTTCATATCATTCTTTTTACCTTCTTCTAGAGTCGATTCTCAAACATCATCAATTTCACTATCATTCACCCTTGTATAACAAACAACCACAAAAAATAAACTCTAAATAAAATTGAACTATAAACTTTTATTTTTTTATTTTTATCTTTACACCAACAATAGAATAGGACTAGAGATTTGGAATAGGATGTGAGAATAACTCTCCAAAGAATTCAAAAAAAAACTCAGAATCTTGTGATAGGGAGAGAAAATCCAACCTTCATATAATCATAGCTAGGATCCCCCTCTCACACAGGGGTTAAAAACAAGGTGACGTGTGGGAGAGAAACAAATATTACCCCTCTAAGGCTTAACCAATCGTAATAGTATGATCATATATTGGGGGTTATTCTTGGGGATCAACTGTTTTCATTTGGTCTTGTAGCTTCGTGAATTTCGAATCCGCTCGGGGTCCTCTGCAGTTTACTGGTCCATTTGTCTTCAGTTCTCTTGAGGGATTTCAGACTTGATATCCTACCCATATGTTCGGATTCGAATGCCAACTGTACCCACCCAGAGGCTGACTTCGAGTTGGTATCCTTATTGGCCATAATATTTAGGGTCCTTACACGAGGTGATATTGAAGGGAAGTATTCATTATACCTAGAACACACATTGGTCAAACTCACTCGGGCTCCTTGGAGGGTAACCCATGGGTAAAACTATGAGGGAAATTGCACCAAGGCATAAGTCTATTAAGTAGGCTACCAAATTAACTGGTCTACCCGCTCAAATCCTATCCCCTTCTCACTTTGATCACATGATGTTGGATTTCATCACCAACTAGTACATTCATTGAGAGAAGTTATTGTTTTTCTTGTTGGTTTTCTATATTTTTTAGCGAATGTTGTTTGATTACTTTAGTTGTCCTTAAAATTGGTACTGTGGCCAATAAAGTTCTTTGTAGATCATGTAGGATGCAAGGGTTTCCTCTAGAAGGCTACAAACCCATACCTCCTAACTCACCTGAAGACACTTACATTGAAGAGGTCAAAAACTATTCGAACGCTGGGAGTGTCACCACTCCTTTGATCGAAAATCTTGAGAGAGATTTAGACATGGTTCAGAAAGGTACCACCCTTCTTGCAAACCTAGTTTTGAAAATACCTCATGACCCACTCCTTATCTAAGTGGAATCCTTGCATAACATCCTAGTAAAAGATCACCCTATACTATCGTCAAGGCCATACGATCAACTAGACATGGAACCACACTAACCAAATTCCCATGAAGAATACACGACCCTTGTCCATTCTACTGAAATGGTAGATCCACATCAAACTCTTGTTCTTCCTATATGGAGAACTCCACTGGGACGGGATATTTATGAAACATTTAATTTTGGCCGACCACTCTTTGACCCTCCACATACATCTGTCACCACATGTGTAGATGCAATACCATCAGGTCAACCTATTGACCATCCCGTCGGACAAATGATCAATACCACTACCACTTCAGGACAAGTTACGAGTGAAAGAGGAGTTGTGTTACCTAGTCATTTTCAAAGTACCCTGACGGTTACACCTACCATCCCTCTTCAAGAAAAAAAATAATATACTCCACAAAACCCCATTGGAACACCTTCCCATCAAAGAATGAAAAACCATGTCATACACAAAAAACAAACTACAGGACAAATCCCTACTAGATGGAAACTGTCCTTCAGTGCACAAATTATGACTAGGGGGAAACTCCCTTTTACCGATCAAATCCCAGTTTCTACTCAACCGATGAAAGGGGGACAATTCCAACCCTCATTTATCAAAAACCCGCCATAATCCCGGGGACCACCCCATGGAGGAATTTTTCATCAGCCACATCAGGGAGGATCATCAAACCCAAACTCGCAGGGAGGAACCTTAAATCCCAATCTTTCTAGATTACAATCTGAACAACCCTTCCCAGGAGTCCCAAATCCCACTTTGGGTCCTCAAGGTCAACCATATTTTCCTCCCCAAGGGAAAATTCCTTACCCTCCTCAAGGTCAACCTAGTTATCCTCCTCATGGGAAAACTAGTTACCCACTTCAAATTCAAGATAACTATCCTGCCCTGGGTTTCACTAGTTATTCCCCCTAGGGCCAAATGGGTTTTCCTTCTCCTTTTATGCAACTCCCTCATAAAATGAATTCTACTTTTGCTGGTCAAAATCCATAACAACAACATATGGAGGGTTTGTTGGATACAACTATCCCCCACAACCAGTTTACAGTTCTACTGGTGTTCATATGCCACACCGGTATCATCCTCAAGCCAATCGACAATTACCATTATTAGCCACTTTATATATACTAGATATATCGATATTAAAGAATGATCCCATATTAAACTCCCCCTTTTGGCCAGTCATTCCAGCCAAATTACCTTCTGATATTCCAAAATTTGACGGAAAACCTGGAGAAGACCATAATAATCACATCATGACTTTTCATCTGTGGTGTTCATCAAACACATTGATGGATGATTCTATCCATTCACATATTTTCCAACATACACTTATGAGTTCAACTGCTAAATGGTAAATTGAGTTACAACGCAAAACTTTTGAATGTTTTAATTCACTTTCCATGGCTTTCCTCACCCACTTCCAATTGCCTATCTGATGCGAAACCAACACAAAATTTTTGACCTCCCTTCACCAGACTAACTCTGTACATATTTATGATCATATTCATGAATGGATACAGTGACGACGATTGATCAAATCAACCATTCCATACCAATCGTTGGATGAATGGTTCACCAAATCTCTATTACCTCTTATTTCTTGAGCTGTAGCCATGGGTGGTGTAGTCACAGAAGAGGAAGCCATTGCTTGTGCCCAGTATTTGGATTTGGTTTATTCCCAATTCGATACTTTATATGAATTGATCCCAAATACTCCCCATACATCAACTGATCCATCAAAACCATCCTCCACCGTTCATTCAGATGGAGTTATTGGTTCCATCAAAACCCAGTCCGGTTCACAGTTGACTGGCACAACCAATCATTCAATCACTGCCCCAGCTACCAGGTTGACTCCACTCTCATCACAATCCACCCCAAATCAAGTATCCAAAGTGAATACAGTCCAATCTGCTTCTCCACAAAAATTAGGGGAGAAAAAGAAAACTAAGAATAAGCCCAAGAAAAATAATAATCAAACTGAAAATCCATAAAAACAAGCACAACCACCTACTACTGAAAATAAACCACATCACAAACTGATATTTCCATGTCTCATTTGTGTTGAAGATCATTACACATAAGACTTTCCCCATCGGGACAAAGTTGCTAAACTTTTTAAAGGAAATTCTCAACCCGTTGTATTGACACATCCTTTTCCACAACAACAATCACTAGTTGCACAAAATCCTGCACCTCCAACAGGAAGTAACCAAGGTCATCCTCCGAACAAGGATGTTTCATTGAGTGCACACATTTATATGTTTAATGGGGTAGATTTGACCACTCACACTATGACATATGACACACCACCAGGTAAACCTGATAAGGATAATGTAACTAATGGGACTGTACCAAATCCACCGCCCACTTTAGTTACTCCTCCATCTAGACCTCTCCATATTGAGAAACCAAGTTTTGACTCTATCCTACACCCACCCAAGAGAAAAATCAGAAAGTCGACTTTTAATCCTAATTCTCATGTTGCTCAAAACTACAACATTTTTGAAGATTTGGCCCAAGCACCTTGCGCCATGTCAGCTCTCGAAGTTCTGCAACACTATTCTAGACAACATATAACTCTCTTGGCGTCCATTGAAGATATAGATCCCGAGTCTTACAATAATATCACATTCAATATGGATAATTTTAAATCACGACTCTCTCACCAACTTTCTTTCCAAATTGATGTCATTGTCCATAATCAACATATTCATCGCACGATCTTGGATGAGGGACCATCAACATGTGTCATGTCCTTAGCTTTTTGGAAAGGCCTTAAATTACAAGGTATTAATCAATCTCCCACCATGTTAAGAGCATTTGATGGAAGAGGTTTTCAACCTCATGGATTATTGCAATCCATAGCCATTCAACTGGGAGGAAAGACTATTTATGTCGATGTAGAAGTAGTCGACGCTCCTCTCGATTATAACTTGTTGCTAGAAAGAAGTTGGTTCTATGCTATGACTGTTGTCATTTCATTAGTTTTTCGATGTGTCCAATTCCCTCATCAAGGTAAAATTGTGACCATCGATCAGTTAGATTACTGCAGCCCTGATGCTCACACTCAAACAACCAACAATATTCCATTTTTGGGGGACTCAAAGATTACTTATGAAAGTGTTGGGGTAGGTATATTGAAATATTCTTCGCTCATGGGTACTTTCCCTACACCTCTTCCTCCAACCACACAACACATCGTGATGGTTAATATGATTCCAACTATGGTACATCAATCCCTCAAATCATCTGATCCATGGATCGTACCTAGTCCCTTAGAGTTGAATATGTTAGGAGACACTATTTTGCTTAGTCTTGCAGAGGATGAGTACAATGCCATTAAGTCTGCCTCTCCTTTGCTAGACGACCAACATCTGCTGGTGTCTACTTCATATTCACTACCATCTTGGTTAGATTCCCTATCCTCCACTTTTTATTACATCCTACAGATTTTTCCATCAGATGAATCTATTATGGAAAGGCTTAGTATCAAGGAGGCACCATGGGATGACAACCACCATCGTTCGTCCTTTCTTCCCAATTTGGATGAGATTGAGAAATACATTTCCTCTATATTTCCTACCAATATCGTTAACTCTCCCAATATCCAATACTCACTCAAGATACCATCTCTAAGGGGAATTTGGGAAATATCTCTCAAACGATTAGTATTGACATATCCATAAAATAAGGTATTGTGGAAAACATACAACTAGGTGCCAATTGTTCAACTGAAGAACTTGAAACTTATACCACCTTGTTTAAATAATTTTGCGACATCTTCTCCTAGAGATATGAAGAAATTCCAGGGATTGATCCTTCGATTGTTGTGCATGAAATAAAAACTTACCCAGGAGTCAAACCTATGAGACATAAAATTCACCCGATTCATCCCAAAAAACCGTGGCAATCAAGGTAGAAGTAGAAAAATTATTAAAATCTGGTTTTATTTATCCCATCCCTCTAACTGAATGGGTTTCCAACATCATTATGGTCACCAAGAAAAAA
Organism: Picea engelmannii; assembly: GCA_009831015.1. Lineage (NCBI taxonomy): Eukaryota > Viridiplantae > Streptophyta > Pinopsida > Pinales > Pinaceae > Picea > Picea engelmannii. Next base: position 954,549 of record ML781019.1, on the reverse strand, counting down.
GGGAAAATTCATGTTTGTGTCGATTATTTGGATCTAAATAAGGCTTGTCTGAAGGATAATTACCCTACACCCTTTATCGACCAAATGATCGATAATTGCGCCTGAAGTGTCATTTTCTCTTTTATGGATGGTTTTTCTGGATATAACCAGATTGAAATTTTACCAGATGATCAACACAAAGCAACCTTAATTTTCCCATGGGGGAGTTTCACCTATCGAAAATTACCTTTTGGCCTTAAAAATGTTTGAGCCACATTTCAACGGGCTATGTCATATGCGTTCCACGACATCAAACATATCGTTGAACCTTATCTCGATGAATTTCCAGCTCACTCAACTCATTGATGATATCATATTGGTCAACTAAGGGAAATATTTCTTAGATGTAAGTTTTACAACATACATTTGAATCCCCATAAATGCATTTTTGTTGTTGAATCAGGGAGACTCCTCGACTTCATGGTATCCAAAAATCGGATTAGGGTGGATCCCTTAAAATTCAAAGCCATTCACTCTTTACCCCTGCCAAAAATATTACCTAACTACAAAGTTTTCAAGGGAAGACAACATTTCTCCACTGTTTTATATGCAATTATGTCGAAATTACTAAAGGCTTCATGATATTGTTGCATAAAGATGCCCCTTTCATTTGGGATGCAACTACTCAACGCTCATTTGATGATCTCAAGCATGCTTTAACAAATACACCACTTTTACATCCACCCAACTATGAGAAAGATTAAATCCTTTATTTGGTTACCTCTACTTCCACTATTGCTATGGTGTTAGTACAAGAGGATGATGACAGCGTCGAACATGTGATCTAAAATTTAAGTAAGATTCTTTCAGGTCCCAAAATCTGTTATTCACATGTCGAAAAGTTGGCTTTGGCAATAGTTATTTCCATCCAAATACTTCACCACTATATTTTGTTACACACTACCATGATCATTGTATACTCGAACCCCATGTACCACATATTGAATCATCAAGTACTTGGGGGAAAATATTTAAAATGGATCATCATTATCCAAGAATTCGATCTCGGGTTTTCCAAATCCAAAGCTAAGAAATAGTTGGTTTTTACGGAATTAATTTGTGACCTTCCACAAGCTGATGAGAATACTGAGCCCAGTGATTCCCTTCTCGATGAATCATTGTTCCTAATTAGTATGTCTGATCCATGGTATGGAGACATTCTTCTCTATCTCCAGACCCAACGCTTTCAGCCCGAAATTTCACGTGATGAACGGCGTCACATTAGACACCATTCAAAACACTACCGTATCATTGGAGACACTTTGTACCACCATGGCATTGATACCATTTTACAACGTTTCTTAACCCATGAAGAGGCTAAATACATTTTAAATGACTGTCACCTTGGAGCTTGTGGAAGATATCTTTCTGGGATGGCTACATCCCCAAAAATATTACATGCCAGTTATTTTTGGCCTTCCATATTCAAAGATTGCATTGAGGCCATTAAAAAATTCCCACCCTATCAAATCATTTAGAGGAAGGCATGTGCCCACCCAAATCCAATTCATCCCACTGTTTCCATTGATCTCTTTGAAAAATGGGGTATCGATTTCATGCAATGTAATCCTACCTCATCCGGAGGGCACGGTTATATTATCGTTGTCATCAATTATTTTACTAAACGGGATGAGGCTATGCCTACATTTGTTAACGATGGTTGAACTGCAACATGTTTTTTGTTCAATCACATCATTGCTCATTTCATATTCCCACAAGATATTGTAACTGATCATGGATCCCATTTCCAGAACCAGATGATGGGTGAATTGTGCACCAAGTTAGGTTTTTACCATGAAAATTCATCCCCTTACTATCCTCAGGAAAATGGACAATTTGAAGCCATCAAAAAAGTCCTGAATACCATGCTTCAAGGCATGGTGGGAGTGAACAAAACCTATTGTAATTTGGATCTCTTATCCACACTCTGGGCTTATTGGACTTCAGTTAAAACCGCCACTGAATTTACACCCTTCCAGTTGGTATACGATTTAGAAGCAGTTTTATCAATCGAATGTGATATTCCATCTTTGAAACTCACTGTAGAATTCCTACCCCATACTTTTGTTGAAGAAGAACAATTTTTTTATCTAACGAAGATGGATGAACCCTTCGCGGTGTTTCTCTCATCAATGAGACATATAAAAAATGCATCAAGACTCAATACAATATGTCTGTCCAACCTCACACTTTCATAGAAGGAGATCTGGTCCTGGTCTAAGATCAAGATCATGACAAACTTCGGGCAGGAAAGTTAGAACCCATGTGGCACGAGCCATACATCATAAAACGCATGTTGCAGGCAGGTGCCTACGATTTAGTGGATTATCTCTTGGTGAGACTCGAAATGGGATTTACCTGAAGAAGTATTATGCATAGAATATCTCACATGTGTGATTTGTACGTTATTGTACTATATGTTTTTGTTTTGGTGTGTCTTTTCTTTTGTGTGCATGAGTTTTTCCCCATTCTTTAAAAGCTTATTACACTTTTCTTTGTACTTGAATGTGCATATGTCATCATCATTTCCCATCTATTTTTGGTTTGCGGATGGAACTAGTTGACATAACCAGAATATCGCTTCTAAAGCTTGGGTCATTTACCACTCTAGCGAGTTAGTGAGTTCAGGAGGAATTTTCCTTGGATCTGCAACCAATAATGTTGTAGAATATCATGTTGTCATTGGAATTTTAACCGAAGCTTCTTCTCTATGTATATCTCAATTGATTATCAACCTTGATTCTCAACTCATGGTCCATCAACTAAACCATGAATACGTTGTTCATAATCCATTTTTGCTACGTCTTCATCTAAGGTTTTTCCATCTTGAAAGATCTTTTGAATTTCTAGAATATAGACATATATCGAGATAACTTAATATGACTACAGATTAGTTCAAAAATTATATGTTAGATTGATATATTTCACATAGATAAACATTTGGGACATAAAACAAAAAACATCACATATACAAAAATATATGATATAAGTAGCCACCGCAAAAATCATATATATATAAGCTTGAGTACAAATAGGAAATTTTTTGTCAAAACACATCATCCAAAAAGTACATAGCAAGGAAAAACGTGGGCCTTTATTCCCATAGAATCATCATAAAAGACTAAAATTGTCTGGAGACTCTACTAGTCTCCCTGCACCACATTGTTCTCAACATAGCACATGACTGCTCTCGCTACTCGTCGTAGAAAATGACTAAGACCTTTAGGTACCCCAACTGTATGTATATGAAGATGTAAGGGTACATATCGTATCCTCATGGAAGGAATGCACATGGTCAAACCACAGAGGTTCATCTCCACCTCTTGAAGTCCTCCTACTCTAATGTCAACTTTTGTTTCTTCCTGAGCATCTCCACGACATCCTAGTGCTGGCATCTCTCCCGAACGTGACACATCTCTGTCTGCATGATGAAAAAAAATGACTTAGATCCCTTATCGTACAAAAATAAATAAATATAAAAACAATAAATATTGTTACAAGGTTATGATATTTTGTACCTGATGCATCCCAGTGTGTCTCCTCAGGAATCACTAAATCTGCACTGCCCCTAAATTCAACCCCAACATACGAGAAATCATTTATAACCACAAGTTGTCTCCTCCACCATGCAAAGAATTGAGCAGTAAAATAAAAGGTTGAGGGTTCATTTCCAAATCTAGGTGAAAGACTCGTCCACTGCTCCATACGAGGCTCAGTCGTGGGGTGTGCTATCAATGCAACCTACGGTTGCATTTGTAGAAATATCTCTAGGAAACATGAAAATAATAAATATCCATACCCAAATTGCTTCTGCCTTCCTATTCGACACTTAGATATCTGCTCTTTGATATTCCTTAAAAACCCTGCACTTCAGTTAAAAATCATGGGCTCCAAGCACTGAATAACATATGATATTTGCGATTTGGAAGCAAGGTGGGCACTGATAGTTCCTGCTACTTTTGTGATAGTGAAGAGAATGGATTGTAGATATAGGTTCATCACATATTTAATGAAAATCCTCTCTCCTACCAAGTGTGACCTTGATACACAATACTGGGCAACATATGCCTCTATCGGCCATGAAGTAGACCAATGCCCAGACAAAAGAATAGGTGCTCCCCTTCTTGAGAGCCCCATCAATAAATAAGCGTCTTCCATGTTGATCTCAATCATGTGTGATCCTATCTAGAAGACTTTCTTGTCATTGTCCCATAACCTGATTAGATACTCGAGTAAAAGGACTTCTTTTCTCATATTTTGTAGCTTGAAGTACTTTAGCAAGCCACGGTTTCATGGTCTTCCCTCACTTTAAGGTCTTGTAAGGTAGCATATCATCAAATTCATGTTCTTGTTCCTTCCATTAAATCATGATTGGCTATGTGAAAACCAGCAAATTCACGAAAGAATCACATTAACTAAGTTTTCAAAGAAAAAAATTGCCTTTTTACAGCCTAAAAAACCAAAAACAAATTCACTTTTGCACCCAACACTCCTTGGAGGGAAAGCACAAAGTGCTAGTGCTCCCCAAGTGAACTTACCAGGGTGTTGAAATCTTGATCGAAGCCCCCCTCAATTACTTAATGTTATGAACACAATATATATAGAAATAGATATAATTAATAATAATTAAATATAATAATTAAACACATCATAAATCAAAAGTCATGTCTTATTTAAAGGATGTGTCTATTCATGAAAGGGCACCCCCTGTGAGGATATATAAACGGGCCCTCATTCTCATTGTATTCATCTCATATCATATACATTATTCATATTATTATTATCCTATATGGATTTCTATGTACTATCCTATTTATATTGGATATTCTTTGTGTGAGTGAATTTTGCTCGTCCCATTTGGTATCATAGCCCCTTCTTGGGAATTCCGCTAATTATCGGCTGCTGGCCAACATTTTGTTTTTAGAGTGTCTTTGAATTCGGGGTCTTTGACCAACTCAAGCCTTTGGCCATATAAAAACTCAGAATTTAGTTGAAGATATTCCACTGCAAATTCAAAATACGTACGAAACCAGTTTATGAATAAAAGAAAAAAACAAATAAAATCAAAGTGTTTCAATATAAAAGTTACATAAGAAAATTATAAAGTCAAACTATTAAATACAAAGTGAAATCCTACCTAGGAGCGTAATACTTAGTTTACCAACAATTACCAAGAAGTTAGGAGGAATAAAACATGCATCTCCATAACTTTACAAGGCGTAAAAGTGAAGTATATAATTTAAAGGAGTCAAAAAGGGAATCCCAAATGAAACCTCACATCAAAGGTCGTGATCATTCATTAAAAAAAAAGTTACTAAGTTTATTAAAAGGGCCCAGGAAAATAGATAATATTAATATCTTATTTTAAAAGAAAAGATGTTATTATTAGGAGAAAGTTTATTTTAGTGGGGTTGTTAAAAAAGATAAAAGGATATTTCATTAAAATTACCACAAAATGTAAAAAGGTGACTTATTATTGAGTAATTGAATTTATGTAGGTGTATTTGAAGTTTTTAAAATAAAAGGGAAAAAGTAAAAAGAGTATTTAAAGGTGTTTTTTAATTTTTAATTTTTTTTTTTTAAGATAAGTAATATATATATATATATATATATATATATATATATATATATATATATATA
>ML781019.1:923753-940306 GCA_009831015.1 Picea engelmannii | reverse complement strand
TTGGGTTTTCTTCCCCTAGAGGGTTTCCCAGGATAAATGTTGTGTCTCTTGTGAATGTGTATTTCTCAGTGATCTTGTTCTTATGATGCTCTTATCTATTGAAATGAAAAGAACTATAATAATGGCATAAACATTAACACTTACAACTCAAAATGATACAAATCTAGCTGATGTAAAGAGGTCTTCAAATGCCGAAGTAGAAACAAACCATGGGTATGAAGAAGACTCAATTCCAAAATTTAATCAAGAAAAAGATACAAGTATACGAAGTAAAGATCAAGTTGCAAGGATTCCTTATCGACATCCTAATCACAAAAGTCGATACATCAACCAATAAGTGTACCAACAGAAACTAATGACTGATATGATGAAGAATATTACTTCCACTACAAGGGGTGCTCAAATTAGAAGCTATCATGGGAGTTGAAATACATCAAGTTTTTTCCAAGAACCCTATAAACACCCAGTTCTGCAGAAGATTGAATTAGGGTGGGCAGACTCTTTTACAATTTGACATTTTTTCTCAGTGATTAGAAGATCCTATTGTCTCAGGTCTTCAACGATCACTAACTCAAGAATCAAGGATGATTTTAAGGATGGAAATTTATTTTTAAATGTAGAAACCTTGGCAAATCTTACTAATCCTTCATATGCCAACTATAAATGATTGGAGATATTTTTGTAAAAATATTCAAATTTCTAAGGATTTTATATAGTTTTTATAAAATTTTGGCGATTTTTAAGGTAAAATAATTTTATCCTATAGAATTTTGGGCGAATCATTTTTAAAATAGCGAATCTTATTTTTGGAAAAACCATGGAAAATTAGCCCATGAGCGAAATTTAGCCCCTAAAATCATCCCTGTCAAGAATGAATAATCAAGAGACAATAATTGCAAGCCATAATAAGAGATAAGTCTTCCATAAAGTATGCTTTGAGGAAAAAGCATTTTCAAGGGGAAGGAAATGTTATGAACACAATATATATAGAAACAAATATAATTAATAATAATTAAATATAATAATTAAACACATCATAAATCAAAAGTCATGTCTTATCTAAAGGGAATGTCTATTCATGAAAGGGAACCCCCTGTGAGGATATGTAAATAGGGCCCCATTCTCATTGTATTCATCTCATCTCATATTCATTATTCATATTATTATTATCCTATATGGATTTATGTGTATGATCCTATTTATGTTGGATATTCATTGTATGAGCGAACTTTGTTCGTCTCACTTAAGGGAGTGATGATCATGTTCGGTGCTTTAGGGTTTTCCAAGGAGCCCAAGCTCATAAATTAAAGGTTGAAATTAGATTAAAAAACATGAAAATGAATGAGAAAGGTCAAAGAACCAACCTGATCTAGATGGAATCATGAATGGTCTCCTGTAGCTCCCGCAATCAACGTCTGAAAATCACTCCCAAAGGGGGAGAAACTCAAAGAAAAAGGAAAATAGTAAAACAAAAGGTGAGGGTGACTTGTTTTTTCCCTAGTTGATTTTTTAAATGTCCAAATTAAGTCATTTACACCCCTCTTTTCACATTTATAAAGTTTATTTTTGAGTTTTTGTCCTTTTTAAAGAAACTGCTAACATTTTTTGCCCAGAACAACATGATTATGCAGGAATTTATGAAGAAAATATTTTTGATGACCTTCTGACGCTATTGAGAAAACTTCATCATACTTCACGTTAATTAAAATATGAAGAGACGTATCTTGGGTGGTGGGTTATCACTTTTTCGGCCCCAATAGACTAACTATGAAAAAGGAATACTCTAGTCAATATCGACTAGAAGAGTTCTCCATCGTATCGTTTTATACTTTTTCGGACCTCAGAGACTAAAATCACGAAAAAGGACAACCCCAGAGTCTTCTTTAAGTTATTTTCAAACTCCCTAAACATGAAAACAACTGATTTTTCCTTCTATGGACTCGCAAAATTACACACTGAAGGTCCCATCTGGGGACGAACCCTTACTTCTTCTAGTTCATTAAATAAAGGAAGACAAACTTACCTAAGGTGAGTTATATCGATCATGTGTTATCCTCCTCAAGATCATTACATAAAAAAGAGGTACTCATAAATCTGGATGGGGGACAAATTGAAGGAAGTGGGTCAAGTTTCTTATAAAATTTTTAGGAAGCTCTTGTAGTTTCCCTTGAACATGACACTTGTTTCCACTTTTACTATACACTTGAATAATCCATTAATCCTCTGCACTGCACCAATCCTATGAGTCCTTCTACTCTTTTGACCCATCCAAATAATTCCTTATTACTCGCTGCATTATGTTTTGGTCCACTCTAAGTCTATGCTGCCAAGTCTTACATCGTGCCTCAGTGTTCAAGGGAAGTCTCCACCTTAAAATACAACCATCCACAAATTTACCAGTTTCCATACCCACGTCAGTCATTTTTCATATACTATATATTATCACCTTCCTGTGACAAGTTTCGTGTCGATTGACAGGGGATACATCAATGCCCTCCTTCGACGAGTCTTTTCCTGTCGACTTCAACAAATTACTCAAGAAATAGACTTAGGAACACATCAGTACCTTGGGACCTACATGCCTCAATGGAAGGCCTCCTTGCATTCAACCGTGGGTATTCATCAAAGCCCCTTGACCGACTAATTCCGTGAATGTTCAACTTCAACTCATTTTTCACATTCCCTGGATTGTACTTTAAAAGTACCTTGAAAATCATCAACATCAGTGGTGATTTATCTTGCACTTGTTAATGGTATACCTCAATGACAGGTAATCAAGATTTTTTCATGTTCGACATTAAATCACCTATTCACATGGAAAAAATCGTATCGTTATAGGATCGGGACGAAGACCTTGGCTTGAGTATTCATCTATATATACACTTTACCCAGGTTGCTATGGAAATTATCCAACTAGTATACTTGTTTTAACATAGATCCACTTTGTATTGGTCTATGGCTATGTTCTTATCACATCATAGCTCCACTATGTATTATTTCATGGTTGCGATCACGTCAGGGCATAAGAGAGATGGATCCACATTGTATCTCTAGTGGCCATATCCTTAGTCAATATCATCATGGATCCGCATTGTATTTATTGGCGTCCATTCTCTGAGTCATTTGTATTCCTTTGAAGAATATACAAAGCGTTTCGGCCATCAACATTCATTTTATGACTTCACACTTTGGGGGGGAATCTGTTACACATCAAATTTCCTCACATCGACAATGTTTCATTTTCATTGTCATAAGTGTCGTAAGTATCGAACTTTTTTTGCAAGTGTCGCATCACGAACAACACCATGAAAAAACTTTCTACAACCCTTAAAACATGTTAAAAGATGAAGCCCCATCATATGACAGTTGGAACAAATGTTTTTCTATGGAATTATTCATCTTGGCAAATTTTTGGAAGATCAACACTCCCATGCTCATACACAAGGATCACTAGTTTTCCTTGTCCATCTCAAGGGAGCGTTGTAGCTCTTTGTTACCCATTCTAAGGGAGTGTTGAGTTGGTTAAGGAAACCTTGGAAGAAATCTCATTTTCTTCTAAATACAACTTTGGATGGATCAAGTTGGTTTGGCTCGAATCTAACTCCAGGGATGCATCTAAGGAAGATATCACAAATATTGGAGCCATATCTTCAACTAATTCCAAATATACCCAAGGTAGTTGAGCCTCTCAAAGCCTGCAAATGGAGGCATTCCCATGGTGAAACAAGAGGGAGAAAATAAACAAAGCATTGTTATTTTGATTGTGAATATTTAGAGCAAGGGTTGGACGAGGAGGACTTGGAGAGGCTACTGCAACATCATATGAAGATTGTAAGTTTCCTTTTGAAGTTCTCATTTCCTTCATACTTGGCCTATTTCCTTCAAGTATGTGGTTTCAAGTGCTTGTCTATGTCTAATTTGATTTTCATAATCCATTAGAGTAGAAGGAAGTTGCTTGTTTCTTGTTGTTCATTGTAGGTATTGATTTGTGCCCATAATTGGATCAAGTTTTCATATAGGAGCAACTGGGACACACATCGTAAATAGAGTACATCCTACTTTACCTTCTCCTCTCTTTTTTGATAAGCAAAATGAGTTTATAGGAATGGTAGTGTCCAATTGATTGTTTCTATCTTGGTAAAAGGGTCAATAATACAAGGGAAAGTTCACTTGTCTGCAGGGGAATATTTCTGTAACACACATCTTCATATGTTGTGGGAAATAATCATTCCGGGAGATTTCGTGGTGATTCTTTTCTTGATTTCGACGAGAATCTTCTTAGTTTTTGTCGCACCTAACAAAACTTGGATTGATGCACATTTGGTAGTCATTATGCTTGGTGCATTGCTGAAAAAACCCATTTCTATGTGCACTTTATGGAATTCATCACACATTTTCTTCAGTGTGCGCAAAAATATGGAATGAGTACGCACAACTTTGTTTGTCCGCGCATGCAAAACTGGACCCAAAAATTTGGGTGCCAACAAAAATACCTGGGGAAATCAAATTTACTATAGCTAAGCTTTACAACTTGGACCAAAAAAACTCTGGGGTATCGGATACAACCAATCATGTACCCCCCACTTCTTAAAAAACACATTCATAATTACATCATCATTTCAATTCAGGTACAACAAGCATTCAAATATGATTTACAACAACACACAGATTGTCATTTCTCCTTGTTACCAAAATATAATCCCACTAATATCATTCTCATCTCATCACCATTGCTTCTTCTTTGTGTCTTCTTCATCTAGAATCTTCCTTCTTTGTCTTTAACCATTCATCTCCATTATGTGTTTGATTTTTCTTGTTAGAGTAGATAATTCTAACAATGAAATTATATTAAATTAGTTAGTCTCAATACATTTGTTAACTTCCATTTGCAAAGTGCAGATTGATACATGAGCAACCTAGAATTCACCTTTACTCATCTATCATGTGTCACAATGTTTACTTTGGAACCACCAGCCACAAAGACTATCCTCTCATGGCCTTCCATGTCTTCCTTGTGGAGTAATGCACTTGATGGGTATTAATCTATGAAATGAGAACTTTTCCATACATTTCAAATCTTTTTTTTCACCAAAAAACCTGATCAAGCACGATATTCATGACCAAATCCAATGCCTCCTCCCGTGACTTCGTAATCGCAACAAGATACTGATCAAACCACTTCTATTTCCAAGAGGATGTAAGCAAACTGGCATACTATTGGAGATCCACATTCTCTCTATGCATACTCTTGGTATCCTTCTTCATGGCCAGTGCAAATACCACCACACCCATACCATCATTTTTTTACCCGCTCTTTGGTAGACGAATTTCCATTCTTGTATTCATTTAGAAATAGGCTCTCCCACGAATTTATCTCATCCTTTCCATTACTCTCTCTTTATTGATCCAACAAGAAAATGATACAAAGGATCAATATCGTAGGAAATTTACCCATTCCAACACATCAATTGTGTTGAAAGACCACACAATCCCTGATTCTAGACCTTTGTCAGGACTCCCTCACACATCAAAATGATGGATGAATTGAGATATGCGATCTTGTAAGACACGAGTAGCCTCAGACCGTGGATGGAATATGTGATATATATGAATCTCTCCTTCCACCTCCATCAACTTTGCCTCCTTGCCACAACTCTATATCATCTCATAGTACAATATCCCACTCACTTTAAGAACATCCAATCCTACCACAATCACCAACACGAGAAGTAGTGGAATGTCACATAGGTTGGGAGATTGAGCCCCTCGGGGATTACAAGATGGATGGTCAATATTGTTTTATAAAAATAGGATTGTAGAGCAATAAAATAAAACAAAGAAGATACACAATACAATAAAGACACAGATATACGTGGTTCACCTAGTGTGGGATATGTCCACCATAAAAATTTCCAAGTCCTTCATTTTTATTATCCATCAAAATGAAGGGATACAACCTATAACACACCCATTGTAACTTCCTCTTCTTTCTCTCACAATATTCTCTCTCAGAATACAATATTTTCCATCATACATAGGTGCAATACAATTCTCTCATAAAAGAGGGTTGTCTTCTAGGGAAAAAAATACCTAAAAATAAATTATATTATAAGATATGCAACCTTATAATGAGTGGTCCAGATTGACTATGAAATTACAGTATTTTACAAGGAATTTTTTCCCAATATTTCGCTTTGGAAGCACTGCCCTTGAATTCCTCGCTAGGGGGGCTACAAAAATTGTATTCGCCCCCCTGGACCACCTTGGTGACATTTTTTGGGGGGAAAGCCCCCCCACACTCCCCCATTAGGGAATGGGGTCCAAGTATGGCTGAAAAAACCCTCTGAATCAGGAAGATAATTAGGCTCCACAACCAACAATCTCCTACTTAGAGACTGATAAAAAAACCTCCACTACTGTTGTACCTGCTGGGCTATACTCCATCTTGGACCTAGAAAAATTCTCATATTCACCTTCATGCTTGAAGACCAACTGAAAATAAGAAAGAACTCAATTTCTCCCTGGTTACTCCCTTTGTTAACATGTCTGTAGGATTGTAGCTAGTATGTATCTTTTCCAACTTCAAATGTCCATCTTCCAAGACAAATCGTATGAAATGGTACCTGATATGTATATGCTTAGTCTTTGAATGGAAGGTTCAGTTCTTTGCAAGATTAATTACACTCTCACTATCATAGTACAACCTATTATTCTCCTACTTCTTTCTCACTTCCTCCATAAACCTCAGTAACCAAATTATTTCTTTACTATCCTTTGTAGCAGCAACATACTCTGCTTCTATTGTTGAAAGTGCAGCAACCTTTTTTAGTTTTGAAATCCAACTTACTGTTGTTCCACCTACAGTAAAAACATACCCCATGGTGCTTCTCTTTCTATCTTTATGTAATATTTCAGATATAAAAAGTATGCATAACATAAATAAAATGCTAGAAATGGCAGATAAACAACAATATAACTAGAACAACACCACAATAACACTGAAATGATATCAGAATAACACCAGAAAAAGAACTTTGATTCTGAGAGCAATGTTCACTTTCCTCTTCGAGGGGGAAAACTCCATTCGAGCAAAGCTCTATTACAATAATATCCAAGCTAGGTTTCTCATACCCTCGACTCCTATTTATACTAAATATGTCTATCAAAAGAACCATCTAGAGGGAGATCCTTCTAGAAGCGGAAGCTTCTATTAGGTCTTCTTACATTCGACTTATTCTACCTTATTGAAAGGCCTTATTAATATTGAAATTTATTACATATGAATATATTGTTCTACCTACTTGAGGGGTTAGGTCCCTAACATGTCCCCCCCTTAAAAACAACCTTGTCCTCAAGGCTTGAGATGTGGAAATTGTTGCAGAATGGTAGTTGGTTCCCAAGTGGCATCTACTGGAGTTGTATCTTTCCACTAGACTAACACTTCCTTGATGGTTCGCTAATGTAGGCGATGCTCACACTGGTCCAAAACTGCTTATGGCTATAGCCAAATGGATCCTTCTTTGTCCAACTCAGGAAGGTTGGTTTGAGTTTGGAAATTAGTTCCAATCACCTTCTTTAAGCATGAAACATGAAAAACAGGATGTAGCTTAGAATGAATGGGCAAAGCTAACTGATAGGTCACCTGCCCCACATGCTTGAGAATGGTATAAGTACCATAAAATTTGGGCGCCAACTTCTGACAATGGTTGGCCTTGAGGGAATTTTGATTGTAAGGTTGCATTCGAAGAAACATCTGATCCACTTTTTCAAATTGGCGTTCAGATCGACCTTGATCTGCTTGTTTCTTCATGTGATTCTGGGCCATGAACAAATTCTCTTTGAGGGTATAAAAAATAGCCTATCGAACTGTAAGTGTTTGGTCAACCGCCTAGACCTTCGAGACACCTAGTAAATATGAGAGAACTGGAGGTGGATTTTTTCCGTATACCGCTTCAAAAGGAGTCATGCAAGTAGTTGTATGGTATGAAGTGTTGTACCACCATACATCTAGGGGTAACCATTGAGCCCACTGATTTTTCTTTTCCGATGCAAAACACCTCAAATATGTTTCCAAACACTTGTTGACAACTTCAGTTTGACCATTAGTCTTGGGATGATAAGCTATGCTGAGATGCAATTGGGTGCCTTGTAGCTCGAATAGTTCTTGCCAAAAATTGCTAGTGAAAGTTGGGTCACGATAAAAAACAATAGAATGTGGCATGCCATGAAGCTTGAAGACTTGATCTATGAAAAGTTGAGCCACAATGGATGTTGTAAATGGGTGTTGAAGAGAACATAAATGAGTATACTTGGAAATGCGATCCACTACCACCATAATGACCAATTTATTTCCCAATTTAGGTAAGCCTATAATAAAATCCATAGAGATATCCCTCCAAATAGTAGGTGGAATCGAAAGTGGTTGTAGTGTGCCAAGAGATTTGGATGTTTCTCCCTTGTTGCATTAACACACATCACATTTAGCTACAAAATTACAAATGTCTTGTTTCATACCATTCTAGAAAAAAGAATGTTTGACCCTATCATAGGTTTTGGTAAACCTGGAGTGCCCAGCTGTGGGTGTAGCATGAAGCTTAGAAAGTACCGTGGATTAACTTTTGACTGTTTACTTAAATACAAACAAACTTTGTATCGAATCTCATCATGGATCTAAGAGTACCCTGGGGAAACTGGAGAATTAGTATGCAATTGTTGTATTAGATGTGAACTTTTGGGATTGTGTAGCCATTCCTGGCGAACGGCTTGGAGCCAATATGGTACAATGAAGGAGAGAGAAAAAAGGGATCCTTCATCTTCATATTTTCAGGAAAGTGCATCCGCAACCACATTGTCTTTTCCTTTCTTGTAAATGATCTCATAATCATATCCAAAGAGCTTAGTCACCCATTTTTGTTGCTCTGGGGAGGAAATGCATTGTTCTAGAAAATACATGAGGCTTTGATGATCTATCTTAATTTGGAAGCATTTCCCCAATAGATAAGGGAGCCATAGATCAACGACATGAAAAATAGCCAACATTTCCTTTTCATAGATTGATTTGCCCAAATTTCATTCAGACAGATGTTTGTTGGTAAAGGCCAAAGGCCAACCCTCTTGCATAAGGACAACGTCAATTCCTTTCCATGAAGCATCACATTCTAGGAAAAAGGTCTTTGTGAAATCGAGAAGGGCCAGGAATGGAGTGGTGCACATGGCTATCTGCAAGGTTTGAAAATCTTGAGAAGCTGTTGGAGTCTAAGTGAAAGAATTCTTTTAAGGAGTGCAGTGAGAGGTTCCACAATCTTTCCATAATTCTTAACAAACTTGCGATAATAACCTGTTAAGCCCAGAAATCCACGCAAGATTTTGAGAGTCTTTGGATGAGGCCAATATTGCATAGCTTCAATCTTTTTAGGATCCACCTTGATGCCATCCTTTCCAACAAGATGACCCAAGTACTCAACTTCTGAGGCGCCAAAAGCACATTTAGACTATTTCAGGAAAAGTTGGTGCTGAGAGAGTAGATGGAGAATTTGATCCACATGATCTAGATGGTTTTTTCAGGTTTTTCTATATATGAGGATATCATCAAAGAAAACTAAGAAAAAATGATGGAGAAAAGGACAAAATACATGATTCATGAGGCTTTGGAAGGTGGAGGGGGCATTACACAAGCCAAAGGGCATGACCAAAAACTCATAGTGCCTCTCACGAGTTCTAAAGGCAGTTTTAGGAATGTCTACCTCTTTCATACGTATCTGGTGGTAGCCAGAACGAAGATCAAGTTTAGTAAAGAACCAGGTGCCACTCAATTCATCCAAGAGGTCATCAATGACAGGAATGGGAAATTTGTCTTTAATGGTGAGTTTGTTGAGGGTGCGAAAGTCAAGACACATGCTCCAAGAACCTTGTTTCTTCAGGACCATGACCAAAAGAGAAGAGTAGGGGCTCGTATTAGGGTGGATAATGCCTACGTTAAGAAGTTCTTGAACCATTTTCTCAATTTCATTTTTTTGGGAAAAGGGGTGACGATAGGGACAAATATTGGGAGGAAGGCTTCCTAGTACAAGGGGAATGGAATTATCATGAACACCACAGGAAGGAGGGAGTCCCTGGGGAGTGGAAAATACCACTTGATGTTTAGAGAGGATGGATTGGAGGTCTTATAGCACATAGGGTGTCTCAATTGCTTGTATGGCATGGAGTTGGGAAATAACGCCAAAATGACCTTTTTTGAGCAGCTTTTCCATGTGATGGGAACTAATGATCTCAAGTGAACCGACGGTGATTCCTTGGAACTTATATTGTTGGCCCTCCTGGTCGAATTGCATGGTTAATTCCTTAAAATCCATGAGAATGGGATCTAAATTCCTTAGCTAGTCTGCACCCAACATAATGTCATAACCACCCATATCGATAGCAAACACATGAGATTTCAGGTGGTAGTCACCAATTTGCAGACACGCATTTATTTCCTGCGTGTATGAATCCATCAACCATAGGTTTATGTGCGTAATGACAGATATCTGTAGCTTAAAGATGTCAGAATACGTCTCTACCCTGAAAAAAAATTAACCCACAATTTTCTGTAGAGGAAATTGCTATGATACCACTTGTAATATTCCAGATATAAAAAGTATGCAGAACAGAAATAAAATGCTAGAAATGGAAGATAAACAACAATATAACTAGAACAACACCAAAATAACACTGAAATGATATCAGAATAACACCAGAAAGAGAACTTTGATTCTGAGAGCAATGTTCAATTACCTCTTCGAGGGGGCAACCTCCAGTCGAGCAAAGCTCTATTACAATAATATCCAAGCTAGGGTTCTCATACCCTCGACTCCTATTTAGACTAAATATGTCTATCAAAAGAACCATCTAGAGGAATATTCTTCTAGAAGCAGAAGCTTCTATAAGTTCTTCTTACATCTGACTTATTCTACCTTATTGCAAGGCCTTATTAATATTGACCTTTATTACATCCGAATATATTGTTCTACCTACTTGAGGGGTTAGGTCCCTAACACTTTATCAACTGCCATATATGAATAAACATATCCTTGTAGAACAATGTATGAACTTCCAAAACATAATGCATGAGTAGAAGTACCTCTCAAATACCTAAGAATCCACTTTACTACCTCCCAATGTTCTTTACTTGGATTGTTCATATACTTGCTCACAACTCCCAATGCATGTGCAATATCTGGTCTTGTGAAAACCCTCACATACATCAAGCTGCCAAATGTTGATGAATAAGGGACCTTGGACATGTATTCTATCTCCCTTGTGTCTTGGGACACATTTCCTTAGTTAATTTGAAATGGATGGCCAAAGGTGTACTAACTGGTTTTGCATTCTGCATTCTAAACTTCTCCAACACCTTCTCTATGTACTCACCCTAAGACAATGCCGATTTTTTATTTTTATTGTCTCTTGTTATTCTCATACCAAGGATTTTCTTTGCAATACCCAAATCCTTCATCGCAAATGAATTAGCTAATTTCTTCTTGAGCACATTTATATCCTGCATATTAGACCTTGCAACAAGCATGTCATCTACATACAATAGCAAGATAATATAGCTTCCATTTTCTATCCTTTTAAAATAAATACATTGATCAAAATGACATCTACTATAAACGTGTTCTATCATAAACCTGTCAAACTTCAAATATCACTTCCTTGGAGCTTGATATAGGCCATACAAGCTCTTCTTCAACTTGCATACCAAATTTTCCTTCCCTTTGACCTCATACCCCTGTGGCTGCTGCATATAAATTTCTTCCTCCAAATCCCCATGGAGAAAAGTTGTTTTTACATCTAACTGTTCAAGATGTAAATATTCTATTTCCACAAGACTTAATACAGTCCTAATTGAAGTCATATTAACAACATGAGAAAACATTTCATCAAAATCTATACTTTTCTTTTGTGCAAACCCCGTTACAACAAGTCTAGCCTTGTACCGCTTTTTCCTCCATTTTCTTCCTTCATCTTGTAAACCCATTTATTCTGCAATGCTCATTTTCTTCCAGGCAACAAAACCAAGTCTCAAGTCCAGTTATTTAACAAGGAATCCATTTCCTCTTTCATGCCTTGCTCCCATTTCTTTTTAGTGTCTACCTGTATTACCTATTCATAACATTGTGGATCACCAGAATTAGTCAACAATAAATAATACAATGAAGGAGAGTATCGTTCAGGGGGTCTACTTAACCCGATATATATTCTAACAAAAGTTGTTGGAGTTTGAGGTACCTGTTGCTCCTGTTGTTGTACATTTTTATTTTTTGGTACCTTTGGAATTTTTTTTCCAACGATCTCATCAAGCATTGTGTGTTTTGGTTTTTCTTTTTCTTGTTTATTTCCATACAACTGACCTTTGTACATGACCTTCTCATTGAATATGCCATCTCTACTCCTAATGATTTTGTGATTTTCATAATCCCATAAGTGATAACCAAAATCATTAACATCGTATCCAATAAAGGTACACTTCTTGGATTTTTCCTCAATATTTTTTCTATTTTCTTTATCAATATGGACAAATGCTTCACAACCGAACGTCTTCAAAAATGAATAGTTTACCTTTTTACCTTTCCATTCCTCCTTTGGAATTCAACCATACAAAGAGATTGAAGGTCCTCTGTTTATTAAGTAAACAATAGTATCTATAACACCTGCCCATAACTGTAAGGGAAACCCATCATGCAATATCATACTCCTTGCACACTCCATGATTGTCGTGTTCATACTTTTTGACACACCATTTTCTTGTGGTGTTCTTGGAACTATTTTCTCTCTATGAATCCCATGGTATTAATAGTAATCATCAAAATACTTGTTGTAATATTCACCTCCATTGTCTAATCCAAGACACTTCAACCCTTTTCCTGTCTCATTCTCAACCAAAGATTTCCATTTCTTACAAGTATCAAAAACATCATATTTTTGTCGAATTCAATAAACCCAAGTTTTTCTAGTTGCATCATAAATAATAGTAACATAATAAAGAGATCCACCAAGAAATGATACCTAAGCTGGTCCCCATACATATGTATGCACAATATCTAACCTTTCACTCTTCTTTTCTTTTCCAACTCTGAGAAATCTGACTCTCTTATGTTTTCCATAAACACGGTGCTGACAAAAATCCAAATTAATTTGTTTAAGATATGGAAACAAATTTATTTTGTGAAGTATCTGCATCCCCTTCTCACTAATTTCTCCAAGCATATGATTCCAAAGTGTTGTATCCACTCCTATAGAAGCTAAAGAGATATACGAGTTAGTATTACCAGTACATAAATACAATGTACATACCTTGTCTCCTTTTTCTATCACCAGTGATCATTTGGTGACCTTCCACAACTTATCTGTAAATATAGATATACAACCTTCACTTGATAACTGCCCTATTGAAATACGAATTTTCCTTAGATTGGTACATGTCTTACCTCTTTCAATAACCATTCGTTTCCATTCTTTTGCTTTATTTGTACGTTACCCATTCCAACAATTTTGCATGGTGCATCATCACCCAAATGAACCTGTCCAAAATCACCTTGAACATAATCTAAAAAATGTTTCTTATGGGGCGTGGCATGAAATGAAGCCCCTGAATATACTACCCAAGACTCATAAATATTATCTATAGAAAGAATCAAATCATCTTGTAACTCATCACATGTTACATTTGCTTCCTTATTTTTTTCATGTTGTCCATCTCTTTGTTTGTTTGTTTCTTTGGAGCTCTGTAGTCTTTCTTCATATGTCCTTTCTTCCCATAATTCTAGTACTCTATCTTTCCCAGTTTTTATTTGAATATTCCCTTCCTATAATTCCCACGATTCCCTGATCCCTTTATTCTATCCTTTTGTCTTCCCCATTTCTCCATAGTCAATGCATTACTTGATGTCTCATCTGTGCTTTTCCGTCGCATTTCCTCTCTAAGGATAACACCAACAACATCGTCAAATTTTAGAGTGTTTGAACTAGAGACAAAGTTACTTATAGCCATGACCAAGCCATTCCATATTTATAGAAATGAGCAGAGGATTAGAAGAGCCCCGACCTCATCATCAAAATCCACTTTTACAGAACTTAGTTGATTATTAATCATATTAAATTCATTTAAATGATCTAAAACAAACCCACATTATGACATCTTCATATTAAATAATCTCTTCATTAGAAGTACCTTATTGTACGCTGAGGGTTTTTCATACAGTTTATCCAATGCATCCATTTTCTCCTTTGTTGTATTTTCTTTTGAAATATTGAAATCCACCAACGCTACTAGGCTCAGTCGTATCGTTCCTAGTGTCTTTTTGTCAAGAACCTCCCATTCTTCATCCTTCATGGCCATCAAATTATTTTCTGTTCCACCCAATGGTAGGAATATATCCTTACGAAATAAATAATCTTCCATCTGCATCTTCCATAACTGGTAGTTTTGGTCGTTAAATTTCTCGACCCTAAAATTTCCATCTTCTGCCATTACTCCCACTCGAACTAGGAACCCTCTTTCACTGCGAGTTACATTTCACTTTGATACCAATTGTTATAAAAATAGGATCGCGGAGCAATACAATAAAACAAATGCATAAATAAAACACAAAATATACACAATAAAATAGAGACACAGATATGCGTGGTTCACCGAGTGTGGGTTACATCCACCAGAGAAATTGTCAGGTCCTTCCTTTTTATTATCCAAAAAAATGAAGGGATACAACCTAAAACATACCACTGTAAATTTCTCTTCTTTCTCTCATAGTATCCTCTCTCAGAATACAATATTCACCATCATACACAACCAGAATACAATTCCCTCATAAAAGAGGGTTTCCTTCTACTGCAAAAAAACCCTAAAAATAACTTCTACCATCAGATCTGCGACCTTATAATGAACAGTCCATATTGACTATGAAATTACAAAATTTTACAAGGCATTCTTTTTCCCAATATTTCTCTTTGGGGGCACTACCCCTGAATCCCCCACCAGGTGGGGCTACAAAAATTGTCGTCGTCCCCCCTTGGACCCCCCTGGCGACAGTTTTGGGGGGGGAAATCCCCCCCACATCCCCCATTAGGGAATGGGGTCCTCTGAATCAAGAAGATAATCAAGCTCCAAAAACAACAGATTGGAGCCTGGGTGAAGGGCTATCCTCAAGCATAGGTCCCTTAATTCTATTGTGAAAGAATCCACATTGGAGGCCTTTCTTTTGGGATTCTATTCTCTCCTCACTCCTGAAATAAGGATGAAGGAAATGAGCCATATGATTTTGAGAGGCCATAGGCATTGACTTTCGACCCTCAAGCCAATGACATGAACAATATTTCCACTGACGCTCTCCCCATCCATGAAACATTGTGAGTAATCGACATATGAATCGAGCTAGGGATCCACCTTTCCTCTAATGAGGGAAACCCATTTGACCATGTGGAATCAATTGTTATAGGTGGCAGGGAGGTGTTGCTCAGGTGATAGATTATTGTACTTTCCTACACTAATATACTCCTATAGTAGATTAACATTGTATCCCTCACATGTTCCTAGGACCTCCCATGAGGGAGTCAATTCCAGTCCCACTTTGATACCATGTAAGGAAATGGGAGAGTAGACATTATTTCACACACCAAAACTATATCGAGTGCTCTATTAAATAAATGTAATAGTACACATAAATACATGAATGTTTTCTCAATATAGACACATTATCTTGGTCACACTAACAACCAATTGAGAGAATATCTCAACCACACACTAAACTAGGAGCTAACTATTTGGAGATAATATCTCATATCCAACTAGATATAACAACCTCCTAAAGAATATAAATAGACTCCTTACATACAGACAAACGCTACCCAATAATGACCAATAATCATAACAACCACAAATATGATCACACATAAGACAAGTAGGAGTTAATAATTCCAACATGTGGTTGTATGAGATCATCTAAGTCATATCAACTTAGCCTAATCCATCTAAGTTCACCTTGGATCAAACCATCTCATTTATTTTCAAACCCACTAAATTGGCTCAACAAGACTCATCAAGGGTCAAACTAGTCAAGTTGTTGCAGTAAGGATCTTATGGTCGTCTCAATATTTTGGCTCAACTAGTCATTTCAATCATCTCAACCATCTTAACTCAATTACCCATATAAATAATTTTCCCTCACTATTTCATTGTGATCATGTTAATCATCTCAGATCACCTAATCATTGTGGTTGTCTTAACTCACACAGTGACCTTAGTCATATCGACGAACTAGGTGTTGCATTTGACTTGACTAGCTCAACCATCTCGACTCAACAAACCATTGTAGTTGTATAGGTCATTTCAACTCACTTATTTGTTGTGGTCATCTCAACCATTTTGGATCACTTATCAAAACAATCCTAGAGTAAGACAAGTCAACCCCTATTTCATTAAATTTGTATTAACAAGGAAGAATCTAGACTAAAAAACTGTGAAATTTGACTCTAAAAGTCTCAATATTAGCCTTCCTAAAGTGAAAAATTAAGTT
>ML781019.1:891139-903985 GCA_009831015.1 Picea engelmannii | reverse complement strand
ATTTCTAAATATATCAATATTTAAAAGATGCAATAAAATAAAAACAAGCAACAAAATCAGTGTACTCCAAAGTTGTACCTTTTAATAAATATTTAAGGCAACATCACTCAAATAAAGTACCATTCATCAACATCCCTCCCACTCTCAACATTATGCTCCATTTGTTCTTGTTGTGCCTTAATTGTTGCAAGGCCTTTCTTATTTATTTTTATTTTCTCTCTTGTCCATCCTAACCTTGGTGACCATGCCCATATGATGTTATTAACATCAATGAACATATTTTATCTGAACCAACAACCCATTGTTATTTTCTATTTAATTTTTTTTTATACAATTCTTTGTTAACCTTTGATGTTCTAGTTGTCTTCCATCATTGAACCTCTAATTTGCAAGACTCAATAGTAGCATATGGATTTCGATAAACACTTCCCTTTTCCCTACCCAACCATATTGCACAATCTTTTTATGGTAGTTGTACTATGATCATTTGTCTCTCTACAACATCATCATTTGGAGAGAATGGATCCCTGCACAATCTTATCTTGCTCTCAAATTAGAAAATCACAAAATGGCTCAAGAGAGGGTTCTTTATAACAACTCCCTAGAGATTCTTTAGTGGCATAAAACGCAGATACAAATGTTGGCAAATCTAGTGAACAGACAGCGAATGCTTGTCATTGATGGCAACAGTGAAGAAGACAGGTAAACAGAAGACAAGTTCAGAGAGGTGAATGATCGAAAGCAGTGAATGATCGAACACAGCGAGAGCCGTTAGATTTGGTGTAGGGTCGTCAACAGTTGTCAGATCTGCAGAAGCTGTGAGGGATATAAGCCTCTGGAGCAAGAAGAGAAGTCTCGACAGGCATCGGGATATTGACCATCAGGAAATCGGAGTTCTCGAGGTCGTGTGCATTGGGACAGCAACAGTCGTGAAATCCCAACGGGATCTGGACCGTCCATTCGTGTGGACACGTGGCAGCGATCGAGCGCCATCAGGTGAAGCTCGATAGGAGGCTTCATCGGAGAATCGAGGATTGGGACGTTGAAATGTCCAATTCACTTGACAACAAGAACCCCGAAATCGCTATATGCGATTTCACGATTTAATCGCAGCCGTTAAAGCAAGAATGAGATCTAGACCGTTGATTTTCTTCATCGGAGAATCGGGGATCGGGACTTTGAAATGTCCAATTCACTTGACAACAAGAACCCCGAAATCATGATATGCAATTTCGTGATTTAATCGCAGCCGTCAAATCAAAGTTTTGTTCTAGACCGTTGATCCAGCTTCATCTCGGAGTTTCGCGACTCGCAACTTGGAGAGGAGAGATGATTCATCTCCATATTCACGAGATGCGAGATAGCGAGTTAATCGTGGACCATTGGATCAAGAGGACACATGGCGAAAGATCGTCATGTCGCTGACTGGAAAGTCAAAGGAATCGCGAGATGTGAGTTCACGATGAGATCTGGACCGTAGAATCATCGAGATCGTGGACCATTGATCTCAGCTCCATCTCGGAGTTTCGTGGATTGCGACTTGGAGAGGCGAGATGATTCATCTCCAAATTCACGAGATGCGAGATAGTGAGTTAATCGTGGACCGTTGGATCAAGAGGACACGTGGCGAAAGATCATCATGTCGCTGACTGGAAAGTCAAAGGAATCGCGAGATGTGAGTTTGCGATGAGATCTGGACCGTAGAATCATCGAGATCGTGGACCGTTGATCTCAGCTTCATCTTGGATTCTCACCTATTGCGACTTGGAGTGACGAAAATCTCCATCTTAGGATCAGCGAGATGCGAGATCACGAAATGATCCTGACCGTCAATACATCAAAAGATGTGGACCATTGATCTGAGCTCCATCTCTAAGTCTCACCTATCGTGACTTGGAGTGATGAGAAACTCCAGCAAAGAAACAACAAGATGCGATATCACGATAAGATCCTGACCGTCAATACACCAAAAAATGTGGACCGTTGATCTGAGCTCCATCTCGGAGTCTCGCCTATCGTGACTTGGAGTAACGAAAATCTCCAATGAAGGAACAACGAGATGCGAGATCACGATGAGATCAGGACCGTTGATTCACCAATATCATGAACCATCGATCAAGGTCGATGAATATCAAGAGTTCGACTGTCTCAGAGAAGACGAAGAGTCTTAAACTGCTAGAGAGACTGAGGAATCTCAGTGTAACATGTAGTGATGCTGGACACGTGGGGCGAACCACCAGAGAAGCTGAAGAGTCACGATGATAATCAGACAGAGCACTCGAGAGGTGGAGGATAACAATGCAGAGTCAGCATGAAGAGGCATTGCAAACACTGCATGCACAAGGTGCACAGAAGCTATAAATACACGGTACAGAGAAGAGATGGGGTTGTTGTTGTTGTTGGAGATTGTTGTGAGTTTTGTTGGTAAAGGTGATTCAGGTGTGAAGAAGGAGGAGAGTGCTGCAGCTGAATAACATAGAAGAGGAACTGTGTAGAGAATGGAGATGGCACACAGAGCATAAAAAGCAGAAGACCAGAAAGCGCAAGTGATGTGAGAAGAAAGGCAATGAGGCAGACAGAGCAACGAAATGCAGCAAAACAGTGATAAGTCGGGTAAGCCATTGTTGAACATTATATCACTGTAATAAGTTTCAAAAGAAAAGATTTATATTTCAGGGTGGTTGGGAGGTGCTAGGGAGGACTGTTGTCCTCAAATGCTCAAGTGGGTGCTTGAACACAAGGAGTTGTTGCTTCTTTCTAGTTGGTGCTAGAAAAACCAGGGAGTTGGTGCTTCCTTCTAGTGGGTGCTTGAGAAAACTGAGAGTTGGTGCTCTTAGCAAGTTGCAGCTTGCTAAACAGAGGTTGTAGCCTCATTATGAGTTGGTTCTCATATGTATGATAATGTAAAGATTGTAACCATTACTTATCATATAAAGAAAAAGAGGTTTTTACCCTGTATGGGTTTCCTCATGAAATATATGTCTTTGTGTTTCTCATATATGTGACTGATGCTGAATGTGCCATTGTTTATTTCCCTGCATTATTGTGATCATCATTTAGTGTCTCAACAAAGAGTTTAAAAGAAGCATAATTGTTTAAGCATGGTAACAACTGATTCACCCCCCCCCCTCTCAGTTGTCCAACAACAAAAACATAATATGCACTACCAAGATTAGAAAGAATAGTATATATGCATTGATCTTCCTTCAGATCTAGTTCACATTCTATACATAAAATTATTAGTGTTTTGAACTTAGACAAGTAGTCTTCAATGCAAGGGAAATCATTTGGACTTAAATTCATTAACTGATTTTCCAACTGCTGAGCTCGAACAATATTGTGTTTATCAAACACAACTTCAAGATTTTCCCAAGATTTATTTGGGCTCTCAATTTTTTGAAGGTGAAACCTTAAATCAAGAGAGATGGACATTTTTATTAGTCCACGGGCTTCGTCATTCCTATTAATCCCTTTTGCATAATTTTCATCATAAGTGGGTTGTTATTCTTTTCCCAAGGTAATCTGATAGAGTCCTTTACTTCTTAATAAATACTCCATATGGGATTTCAATTGGAAGTAGTTGGTACTGGTAAGAAAAATATCACTGGGAGGATCCATATTAAATATGCATAAAAGGATGAAACTGATGGTCTATATGGAAGTATCTTGAAAAAATAGGTTGTTTAAAAAACAACAACACTGAAAACGGACTTCGGATGTGAAAGCTATGCCCTTTTTAAAAAGGGCATAAATGGTAACCAAAGAGCCACGTGGCAGGTAGAAGTTGGTCCATGTGGTGATACCCTTCCTAATAAACTTACTTTTACAAATAAGTTTCTTATGAAATGACCTTCTTTTATACAATACGCGGGGATCACTTTTACAATGAAGTTACTTGATAAAAGAAAGTTCCATGTAAAAGAAACAACTTTAAAATAAAATATTAAAGATACTTATAGTGATTCACTTTTATAATTTAAGTGAAATACACTTTACAATGGATGCATGAACTTTTTCAAAAAAAGTAACAAAAAAGAGACTTGAACTCAAAACCTCTTACTTAATAAATCCATTGTTAACCAAGTGAGCTAGTGCAAAACATGTATTTTTTAGAAAGAGGATTGGTGGTGTTGTTGTTTTTATGGTGGTGGAAGACGGGATTGGAGAGCATGCTCATAAAAAACTATTTTCACACAAGAAAAACAAATTTCTTCTCGATGGCAATAAGAGTTGCATCTCGGTTAGCTTACTCAGAAGATGCAAGTTTTCCCTCTATTTCTGATTGACTAAGATCGCACAAATCTCACGAAAAAGAGCATATGTAGATAGGAAAACCCTTTCCGATCTGTTTCTAATTTTCCAAGATTGCATAGAGAATAGGGAAAAGAACATACATAGATAAAAAAAAGTAGAAACATGAAAAAAAAAAAAAACCGAAATATTATCTCTGCAAAAATTTGAAAGGGTGTATTTGGGATTTATACCTCCGGATCTGACTAAAATGGTTGTATCTTGGGAAAACATAAACCTTTTCTACTGAAATGAAAAGCATTCCTAAATAAAATGAGCTCTTAGGATGCAATGGAATAGTCGTCTTAGCCCCAAAATGTATAGAAATAGAATAAACCATAGATGAGGCAACACAACTTCACGATCTTGATCTACAATAGGAGCAGGTCTTCACATGCATTATGATACCATGTTTGACAACACAGGTATTCCAGCATAGGATTAACACCTTCAGTAACCACTCACACAACTAGATCAAATATCAATACACCGATGTTTTTACATGGTAAAACCCTACAGGGAAACATCCATGGCCCCAACCAATGTGGCCACTTGGAGAAATTTGTTAATGAGAAAGAAAAAAATTTCAAAGAGATTTGCAAGAGAGTTTCTCAAAATCGATCATTGAAAAATGACCCTCCATGCTCTTTAAATAGAGATCATGGAACAATCAGGTGTTAATCCACAGATCAATGTAGCTGTTAAAATTGAGGAGAATATCATCCCTTAGATCATTCTATGTCAGGAACATACAGTGATCATCAGATAACCTAACTACAAATGCATACTAATGGATACTAAAGAAACACACTAAGAAACACACTTTTTACGTAATGACACATTAGACCAAGTTGATATTAACTAACTCCTAAGTGTCTAAATATCCTAACACCTACGGGGAAACATCCACGACCCTAACCAACGTGGCCACTTGGAGAAATTTATTAATGCAAAAAAAAAAATACAGAGAGATTTACAAGAGAGTTTCTCACAATAAATCATTTGTAAATGACCCTCCATGCTCTTTAAATAGAGAACATGGGCCAATCGGGTGTTAAGCCATAAATAAATGTAGTCGTTAATATCGAGGAAAACAAGAACCGTCAGATCACTCTATGTTGGGAACATATCATGACTGTCGGATTTCCTAACTACAAATGCACACTAGTGCATACTAAATAAACACACTAAGAAACACACTTTTACCTAGCGAAATATTAGACCAAGATGATCTTAACTAATTCCTATGTGTCTAAATATCCTAACACCCCCCTTAAGAACAACATGGGATAGGATTGAAGGATTTACAAAGGCGACACAATAGGATAAGGAAGGAGAAATTAGAGCTTATCCCCCTTTAATGACAACTTCCTAAACTCCTAACATAGATCAAAATTTGGAAAATTTTTCTTCAGTAAGAGACTTTGTGAAAAAGTCTACAACTTGATCTTCTGTAGGGAAAAAGAGATTCAATAAATCGATCATTAATGAGCTTTTAGATAAACTTCATTTGTATCTCGATGTGTTTGTTGCGTTGATGTTGATATAGATATTTGGTGAGTTTGATGGCACTTTGATTGTCGTGCCAGAGGGTGATTAGATTTTGTTGTTGGAATCCAAAGTTTGAAAGGATTCATTGAAGCCACAAGTATTCCTGACTTGCATTGACTACTACTCGATACTCTGCTTTTGCTAAAGAAAGAGTAATATGTATGTTGTTTATTACATTCCCAAGTGATAGGTCTTGAACCAAGGATGAAAACATAACCTGCAATAGAATTTCTATCATCAGGGTCGTCGGACCAATCTAAATTAGTGAAACCAACCAATAAAGGAGTCCCCCTGGAGATGTAATGTATCTTGAACTCAATTGTACCTTGGACATACCAAAGTATTATTTTAGTTGCTTTCCAATGGCTTTCATGGGGTGTTTTCATATACCGGGCAACAAGACCAACAACAAAGGAAAGATCGAGACATGTATGAGTCAAGCATAAGAGGCTACCAACTAACTAACGGTACAAAGTGGCATCAACTTTGGGAGACGTATAGGTGGTAGCAAGTTTGACTCTAGATTGGAAGGGAGAAGGGGTTGGTTTTGAATATTCCATGTGAAAGCGATGAAGAGGGTCACAAGCATACTTAGACTAGGAAAGAAAATTTCCTTTCTTGGTTTGCAAAACTTGGAGGCTAAGGAAATAGTGCAAATAACCGAAGTCGATCATTTCAAATTTATTTTTAAGGTTGGTTTTCACATGGTTTAAGAGTTTTAGGTCACTACCAATGAGGATAAGGTCATCAACATAAAGAAAAAGTATTATGATATGGATTCCTACTTTCTTGGTATAGACAATGGGGTCAAAATGGAATCTGAGAAAGTCAATGTCAATAAGAAAGTTGTCCATTTTGGCATACCAATCTTGGGGAGCTTGCTTAATACCATAAAGATAGTTCATAAGGTGAAAAACAAGGCTAGAGTCATTTTGGACATAGCGAGAAGGTTGTTCCATGTAGATTTCTTCTTGCAAATCCCCATGCAAGAAGGAAGATTTGACATCCATCTGATGGACCTCCCATTTATGTGAGGTTGCAAGGGCTAGAACAAGGCAGATGGAATTCATTTTGGCTACAGGGGAAAGGGTTTCATTATAACAATGCCTTAAAATTGAGAGAATCCTTTGGAAACTAACTGAGCCTTGTGTCTTTCAACACTTCCGTCTAAAGAATACTTAGTTTTGTAGACCCATCTATATGTGACAAGTTTTCTTCCTTTTGAAGGAGGTATAAGATCCCAAGTATTGTTCGTCATTAAAGAGTGATAATATTCATTCATTTTTGCATCCCAATATGGATGATATGAATCTTCTTCAAATGTCTATGGATCATGAGTCTCTGAAACTTGAACCAAAACAGAAGAGGCTCACTAGAACCGTGAACGAGTCTGACATTGATTTAAAGGATCACCAATAATATCACCAACTACTTCTCGTGTTTGAATGGACCAATCTAGGAAGTGGTGGTACTAGTGTAGGTTTAGCTTCAATGGACTCATGTGGAGGAAGGTGAGTAGGCAGAGGTGGATTTTCATCCTCACTATCATCATATGAAGAACCATAATAGGAACAAAAGATGGCACAAACACCAAATATGGTTTGCAGGCCAAAGAAGGAACAAGCATTGAATTAGGCTCGCACGGCAAGAGATTTTCATCAAATTTAACATCTCTTCTAATAATAATTTCATTACAATGTGGTTGAATAAGTCTATAACCTTTGACATCTTCAGAATAACCTACTCTTCTCACTTTTAGGCTGAAATGATTTCCTTTTCACATCGAGAATGTAAGCTCATGATACACTACCAAATACACAGAAGTGACTTACATATGGCTTAATTTAATTCCTTGCTTCTTCTGGTGTTATATTTTTAAGAGCCTTTGTGGGAGTGTGATTTACTATGTAATTTTCACAATTAATGGATTCCAGCTAATACTTTAGACTTAATCCCTTAGATTTGAACATACAATTAGCCATTTCTTTTAATGTGTGTTTGTTTCTCTCAGCAACACCATTTTGTTGTGGTGTATATGGAATAGTGTGTTGCATTTGGATTCCCTATGCAACACGGTAACTTGTAAAATTATTGTTCACATATTCACCTCCATTATTTGTTCTTAACCTTTGAAGTTGATGTCCAGATTATTTTTCTACAAGGGATTTGTAAGCCAAAAACCTGTAAAAAAATTCACTCTTAAGTTTTAAGAAGTAAACCCAAGTGTGTCTAGAAAAGTCATCAATGAAATTTAAGAAACACTAGCACTCAGAAAAAGGATAAGAAAGTGGACCAAAAAAATCACTTTAAACAAGTTGTAAAGGGGTTGAGGTGTTTCAAGAAGCATGTTTGTCAAAAATGTCCTGATGATGTTTTTTGAGAACACAACCAGCTCAAACACCATCTTTGCAAGAAACAAGAGGAAGACTAGTCACCATCTGTTGATTACTTAGTTTTTGCAATGAGTGATAGTTTAGATGACCAAACCGGTCATGCCAAAGTTTGCTCAAGTCATTGTATGAGCAATAAAAACTATTGGAAAAGGTGATGACCCAAAATTTTCAAACTTGTACAACCTGGTAATATCATCAACAATTCCATTACAAGAACATGCTTAAGATATTTTAGATCCTTGATTACACTTGTTGAGGTGAAAAGTCTACAGTTTTACCTTCACATGAATGAGTGATTTGATATACTGATAGAAGGTTGAAGGAAATGCTTGGAACACATAATACATCATTAAAATGACCATTATCTACCTGAACTATTACAGACCCTACAACACTAAGAGGTGTATCATCACCAAAATTGTTTTTCTTGGTGTTACATTCATTTAAGAGAAGAAATTATGGTTTTATGTTTAGCCATATGATAAGATGCCCCAGACTCAATAAGCCACTCATTAGAAGAAGAAGTAGAAGTTGCATTGAAGGAGAAAATAGAAGCCAAAAGTGCATGTCCATGAGAAGAAGAAGAACTAGTAGAATATATACTAATGTTGTGCTTCTTCATCGTTGCTTCTACAACTGCCATTTTCTTAAAACATATGGACTCCTCATGACCATATTTCCCATAAAAGTTGAAATGTTTGTCACCAGTCTTACTACTTTTATAATTTTCTCCTTTGTCACTGTTAGGAGCGTAAGTTGGAGAAGAGGGTTTGGGACCCTTGTTTTTCTTGTTGTTGTGGCAATGATATTGCTTCTTGGGATTTCTAGATTTATCTTTTTGTTGGGCCACTAAGGCATTGTTGGATGTATCTGTAGTGTTGATCAATCCAAGTTGCACAAGCTTATCTTTCTCTCGAATTAGAGAATCACAAAAGGACTCAAGAGAGGGCTCTTTATAAGCACTCCCTAGAGATTTTCTAGTGGCATAAAAAGGTAGATACAAAAACATAGTATGCACTACCAAGCTTAGAAATAATAACATATATGCATTAATCTTCCTTCAGATCTAGTTGGCACTCTATACAGAAAATTCTAAATGTTTTGAACTTAGATAAGTAATCTTCAATGTAATTAAAATCATTTGGACTTAAAGTCATTAACTGATTCTCCAACTGGTGAGCTCAAATAATATTGTGTTTACCAAACACAACTTCAAGATATTCCCAAGATTTATTGGGGGCATTGATTTATTTAAGGTGAAACCTTAAATAAGGATTTATGGACATTTTTATTAGTCCACGGGCTTCGTCATTTCTATTAATCCATTTTACATACTTGTCATCATCAATTGGTTCTTGTTCTTTTCCCAAGGTAATCCGATAGAGTCCTTTACTTCTTAATAAATCCTCCATATGTGATTTCCATTGGAAGTAGTTGGTATTGGTAAGAAAAATATCACTGGGAAAATCCATACAAAATTTGCATAAAAATATGAAATTGATGGTCTGGATGAAAAGATATCGAAAAAATAGTCTGTTTAAAAAAATGGCACTGAAAACAGGCTTCGGATGTGAAAGTTATGTCCTTTTGAAAAAAGGCATAAATAGTAACCAAAGAGCCATGTGACAAGTGTAGGGGACGAATAGATTTAAACATCATTTTATTTCATAAACTAAGTCAGTAACTTCATAACAGAATAATAATCTTCATAATAATAACTTCGGTAACTTAAATTTAACAACGAATAATAAATTTAATAACAGATTAAAACAATGCATAATTTTAAATACCTGAACCTGATGCTAATAACCCTCCGTTGTCTGCTTTCCTTCTTGACCGCTGCTACACTGTAAAACACCGCCCAAAACCTAGTTCCACCCTGCCAACTAGGTAACTTCTTAGCTCCAGGATATCATATGGATATCCTGGCCCCCGTGCCTAAAACCTCTAGCAACCCCGGTGCCTGACTAATACAATCCTCACTCCAAAACTCCACCCCCTCTCTGCAAAATCCAAGAGCCCTCCAAATCAATCCCCCATCTCCCCTCGAATCCCCTCCCGTAAACCTCCTTTCCCTCCATATTCCTCCTTCACCAACTTCCCCCTCATTTACTCCCTACCTAACCCATTTATTACCTTATTATCCTTTCGTCGTTAATGCCCCTTATCCCCTTTATTTAATATCTTATCCCTTGTAGTTAATATGTTATCCCTTTTCGGGTACGTAACTTAATTTAATAATATAATTTATTATCCTCCTTTTATTTATTTACCTCATTAATTAATGAGTTAATTAATACTTAAATTAATCATTGACAATCATGAATAACTAATTAATAATAATTAATTAGTTAATGTTATTTTAAGAAATAATTATTGTTTAGCTAATCTTTTAGGACAGTTATATTATTAAATTAATTATAATTAATAATCATATACATCTATTTAAGCAAGGTCGTTACAATAAGTAGAAGTTGGTCCACATGGTGATACCCCTCCTTTTAATACCCTAACTTTTACAAATACGTTTCTTATGAAGTGACCCACTTTTATAGAATAAGCAGGGATCACTTTTACAATGACGTTACTTTATAAAAGAAAGTTGCATGAAAAATAAATAACTTAAAACATTAAAATTACCTATAGTGACTCACTTTTATAATTTGAGTGAAATACACTTTACAATGGATGCATGAAATAATTTAAAAAAAACAACAACAAAAAATAGACTTCAACTCTCTTACTTAATAAAACAACTTTTAACCAAGTGATCTAGTGCAAAACATATTATATTCCTTAGAAGGAGATTTGGGGGTGTTGTTGTTGTTGTTGTTGTGGAAGACAACCTTAGAGAGCATGTTCATAAAGAATCTCTTTTCACAAAAGAAAAAAAATTCTCTTCTTGATGGAAACAAGGGACGTTAGATCTCAGTTAGCTTACCCGGAAAATGCAAAATTTCCCCTTATTTCCGATTTACTAAGATCGCATAAAGAGAACGAAAAAGGGCATACGCAGACAGAAAAAACACTGTCCGATCTATTTCTGATTTTCCAAGATTGCATAGGGCACGAGGAAAATAGAATATACATATTGAAAAGAGTAGAAACCTGGAAATAAAAAACAGAAAACCGAAATATTATCTTTGCAAAAATTTAAAAAGGCATATTTGGGATTTCTACCTACGGATATGACTGAAATGGTCGTATCTTGGGAAAACATAAACCTTTTCAAGTGAAATTGAAAATGTTCTTGATTGAAATGAGCACTCTGGAAGTAATGAAATAGTCCTCTTAGCCCAAAAATGTACAAAATGGCAAAAACCAGAGATGAGGCAACAAGGCTTCACGACGACGACAACCTACCATTCAAAAGCCCACTGTAACAAAGTTTCAAATTTCTTTGTTGGTAGCTTCATCACTTGAGCTCGTCAGACTCTTCAGTCGAACCCTAAATTCTCCTTTAACAAAATTATGAACATTTGTTATGCACCAAACCCTAATCACTTAATTCGTTCGGGCGCTAAGTCCTTATCCTCCACTCGATCAAATGTTATAGCCTTATGGAAAAATCCACACCAATTTCCTTTCTCTTCCTTCTACTATTGGTTGGAATGGCCTCAATTTTGTAGTAATTCACCAAGGTAATTGTATATTCAAATCCTTTTTCTACCTGTCTCCATAATATGCTTCTCCAGAAACCAACCCCTTGTCAGTTTCACGGTTCTACTAAACACTCTCAACATAGTTACCAACTTAACGAGAACTCTCCAAATTTCTCATTTTTTCAGCATGGTTGTTTTTACCCCTAAATAAAAAAGTGGCACTAATGGTAGCACCCTTTTTTTTGTAGTGTTTAAAATTCATACCCATTGAGACCCGTTGCGTTGACAACTGATGTCATTGTGGAAAAAAACTTTAAAATTGACTCTTGAATCGAAAAGCAATGCTACCAGTAGCTACAAGTTTTTTTTTGAGTTAAAATTATAACTTAATTTAAATTGTGGCCTAACCAACGACTACCATTGTCGATAAAAACCTCAAAATCGTCTCCTAAATTATTGCTTAAAAAATATTTTTTCAACTTTTTAAAATTCACATTAAAAAACAAAGAAATTGAAAGTTAGTTTTCTAAAACCTTAAACAAAAAACAACTATTTTTTAAAGAAAAACTGTTACCGGATAATTTTTTTTTTTTTTAAGAAAAATTAAAATCTAAATAAACTACCAAAAACAAAACAATTAGAAATTTTTATTTTTTAGGTTAAAAAAATAAAATAAAAAATTATTAAAGAAAATTAAAAGAAAACTTAAAAAACAAAAATAAAACTACCAAAGGGAAGGAAAAACTCAAAAAAAAAAAAAAATACATGTAAAAAACTAAGAAAAAATTTGGCAATAAAAGAAAAACCAAATATATTTAAAAAAAATCTCAAAAAGATGTAAAAATTTTATACAATTTATTAGAAAAACTAAAAAACAGATTGAAATAAAACTTAAAAAAAAAAAAAACTAAAGTTTTTAAAAATATATTTAAAAAAAAATGTGAAATCGAAAATTTAATATAAAAATTAAAAAAAAAACTTTAAAAAACCTAAAAAAAAAAAACTATTAT
>ML781019.1:871569-882259 GCA_009831015.1 Picea engelmannii | reverse complement strand
CTTTCTTCAGATGTCCTTTCTTCCCACAATTCCAACACTCTATCTTTCCAAGTCTGGATTTGGATCTGCCCTTCCTAGAATTCCCATGGTTCCCGAAACCCTTTCCTCTATCCTTTTGTCTTCCCTTGTTCTCCATGTTCAACACATTTCCTAATGTCTCACCTGTGCTTTTTTGTCGCATTTCCTCACTAAGGATAACACCAACAACACCATCAAATTTTAAAGTATTTGTACCAGAAACAAAGTTACTTATAGCCATGACCAAGTCGTTCCATCTTTCTAGCAATGAGCACAAGATTAGAAGAGCCCTGACCTCATCATCAAAGTCCACTTTTATAGAACTTAGTTTATTAGTAACCGTATTAAAATCATTTAAATGATCTGCAACAGACCCACCTTCTGACATCTTCATATTAAATAATCTCTTCATTAGAAATACCTTATTGGATGCCGAGGGTTTTTCATACAATTTGGCCAATGCGTCCATCAAACCCTTCATTGTCTTTTCTTTGGAAATATTGAAAGCCACCAACACTGCCAGGCTCAGCCATATCATTCTTAGAGCCTTTCTGTCAAGAATCTCCCATTCTTCTTCCTTCGTAGCCGCCAAATTCTTTGCTATTCTGCCCAATGGTAGGAATAGATCCTTCTGATATAAATAATCTTCCATATGCATCTTCCATAACTGGTAGTTTTGGCCGTTAAATTTCTCGACCCTAAACTTTCCATCTTCCGACATTGCTCCCACTCGAACTAGGAACCCTCTTTTCCTGCGATTTACCTTTCACTCTGATACCAGTTGTTAGAAAAATAGGACTGCAGAGAAATAAAATAAAAAAATTGCAGAAACAAAACATAGAAGATACACAATACAAGAGAGACACAGATTTACGTGGTTCACACAGTGTGGGCTACGTCCACCAGAGAAATTGCCAGGTCCTTCCTTTATTATTATCCAGCAAATGAAGGGATACAACCTACAACAAAACCCATTGTAAATTCCTCTTCTTTCTCTCACAGTATCCTCTCTCAGAATACAATACTCGCCATAATGCATAGCCACAATACATTTCCCTCATAACAGAGGGTTTCCTTCTAGGGAAAAAAACCTTAACATGATTTCTACCATTAGATCTGCGACCTTATAATGAACGGTCCAGATTTACAATGAAATTACAATATAATTTTACAAGGAAAATTTTCCTTCAGGGGCTTCACCCCCGAACCCCCCCTTGCCCCCAGACCCCCCAACCGGGGGGATAGCCCCCCCGGACCTTGCAGAGGGGGTACCCCCCCTATGCACTCCCCCATGTGGAAGAGTGTACATACTTATGGGGTGTAAATACTTCATGGGGTATAAACATGACTGAAAGTAAAAGACCTATGAATCAGGAAGATAATCAGGCTCCACAACCAACACCTTACAGGTTCATGGAATAATTGAGGAAACCCAGAAAATGGGTAACATAAAGCTTGCTCTGCTTCACAACTGCTCACATATGTTGGATGTTTTTGATAAGCACAGGTGAGTGAAGGGATGATGTAGGATGCCGATCCACTTCTCCTTTGTCTTCTCTAATAACATCTGCTAGCTGATTGCAAGAAATCTCCTCATGTATATCAATGGATGGCTCCTCCACAGTGATGATTTTAGGGGCTAAATTTCGCTCATGGGCTAATTTTCCATGATTTTTCCAAAAATGAGATTCGCTATTTTAAAAATTATTTGCACAAATTCTATAGGATAAAATTGTTTTACCTTAAAAATCGCCAAAAATTTATAAAAACTATATAAAATCCTTAGAAATTTGAATATTTTTACAAAAATATCGCCAATCATTTATAGTTTGCATATGAAGGATTAGTAAGATTTGCCAAGGTTTCTACATTTTAAAATAATTTTCCATCCTTAAAATCATCCCTGCTCCTCCTCTTTATCATGCTTCTTAGTGTCTTCATAGTGATCAAATGTAGGATAATCTTGTTGCTCATCATCACTAGAATATTCATAAAAAATGGGCTGCCCTTCATATCTACGATCAACCTCTAAAATAGTAATTCCATCAAGAATATAACTGTTAAGAATATCCATTTCAGGGACAACAGTAATTGTTGCTTCTGGTTGTTCACACACATGATTTTTATCTTCAATCCTAGGTGAAAATATATCATGGGAAACCTCTTGAAGGAAAAGAGAAGAATCCTCCTCCACAACCACCTCTTCTTCTAAATCTGAGACCATAGGTGTATAAGGGGCAGAGTATGATACATCCATTGCTATGTAATCATCAACTCTATTATCAATCATACCTGGAAGGCCTTCTTCATTATAAGAAGGTCTAGTCAAAACATCTGTCTCATGAACAAAAATATCCTCTGCGCTTCCTCTTTCACTCAGACCTTCACCAGACTCATCACACAAGGAAGACTCTATCATTTTCTTGACATGGGATGAAAACTTCTTACAACATTCATCCAATATAAGATGAGACATGTAAATATCTTTGTAATATAAATTAAAAGCATTGTGAAAATCCTTCAAAGAATGGATACTAGTAGCAGGGAGAGATTGGCACCATTCATGAGCATCTTCCTCCAAAGAAAATCTGAACATCTTGATCAGGACATCCTCGTGAACAAAATTGTGCTCAAGCATTCATATATGAAAATTAAACAAGTGTTCACCAGGATGATCATGCTTGCTTCCTCTGAATCTTGGAATATAATCACCCCATTCATTTATAGCAGGGACAACATTTGGAAAACCAAGAACATAGGAGAAATTAAAAGGAGAAAACATTTGAGCCAAGATTTTTTCCATTTCAGACAAGTGGAGTCACTGATCGATTCTTTAAACATGGATTCTCCAGGTGAATGATATGCATCTTGAATGGGTCTGGTCTTTGTTCACCATCAAATACCATATCTGATCGTGGTCATTCTCCCAGGTAACTTTCCAAGCTGAGAAAGCAGCTGCTAAAATCCATCTCAAGAAAGCTTCTCTAGGTCAGCTTAAGGTGTGCTAGAGGTAGCCACAACTGAAATAGTGGAGTGGAAATAGTGGAGTCACCAAGTGCAAGCTGCAATCTTCAATGGTTATGATATCTGATGTACCCTCAGAATCAGAAGCTCTTGGTCATTCTATCCCAAGGAAATGTCTTCAATTCGTTCCCCAGAAACGACACCAGAAATTTTAGCACCAGAAGTCACCTCTGGATTGCAGCAAAGGTAAGCCCGATACCCATCAGAATTTTATGTCACAAATTGGTTATAATATGGTCAAATGGGTGCAATCTCAAGAAAATATCGTCTTAACTCAGAAAACTGGACTGGTATGCACAAGCAGGTGAGGTCATAGTTTAACTTCAGTCAGTAGGTTGTAGTAAGGGTGAATAGGAGGAAGACTTCAGTGAGAAGGGTGTAGAAATCTGTCACAGACATAAAGTCTTCTAGTAGCCCAAAGAGGAAAGACTTAAACACAAGATCTTCTTGAAATTCAAATCTTAGAGAAACTGAAAGAAATTATAACAACATTACAATCAAACATTCATCATAACACAGTCACAAAAATCCATGTGAATCAGTCACCATGGATCCTCTCAGTAACAGAGGCAAATAAGCTAGAGTAAGAAAGCTGACTTTCATTAAACAAGAAGTCTCAAATACAGATAATAGCTAGACAACCAGAAGTTTCATTAAAACTTTACAATACGGGATCTTTGCTCTACCATTGATCCTAACAAAATATCAAAACTAAGTATATATACTCAAAACTGCTGCAACTACCAGGAGCATGATCAAACCCTTGCATTCAAATCTTCCAGTCGGCGCCTACTCCGTCAAACTGTGCAAGCATTCTTCTGTCAAACGTGAGCTCAGATCAGCATGGGTTTTGTAGGAAAATCTTCTTGCAAGAGTACCATGGGCTGATGGTTCAGTCCCCACGGTTGAACCTTCCATACCTTCCATTTATGGAGTGAGTCGAGGTTTCAACCACCACTCTTTTTTTCATTAATTTCTTTCATCAGGATCAGGACGAGACTTAATTCCCAGAGATCTACCATGCATTTCTAGAGGCCCTTCGAGTCAACCCAACACCTTGAAACCATGATGGTATTTTTCTTTAACTCACACGGGCATCTTCAACCTTTGGTGTAGGTCTCATGAAATTCACACTCTTTCCTTCGCGCTCCCAAAGCTCCGAGTGCCATCTTATTCTTCAATGAATTTGTCTTGCATGTGACCTCAAGCCATGACCATGGGACCAACTCCTGGGTGCTTCATTATTTCGCGTTTTGGGGGGCCTTCACATCATTTGACTTCAAACTCCCAATACCCGATATTGCAAAATGGCCCTTCTTCAGATCGATGGTTGGATTTGCTTTTCATCCGATGGTTGCAATTTCTTCCTCAGAACTGTGCCTTGGCCTGCTATATGCTATGGGCACCAACCTTTACTCCTGGACCCTCTTTCCATATGACCTCGGGCTGTGACCATGGACCCAACTCCTGGGTGCATTGAGATTTCGCGTTTCGGGGGGTTTTCACATAGCATGACTTCAAACTCTCGATACTCAATATTGCGAAATTTCCCTTCTTCAGATCGACGGTCGAATCTTCTATGCATCCGACGACCATGATTGCTCCCAAAACTCCCAAAATTCACTTCCTTGAACCATCAAATCGACTGCCACCTGTCCATATAAGATCCATGGTCCAGATCTAATCTTCATCGTATCAGGATTTCACGTCTAGGGAATTTGAAAGGATACTCACCTCCCTTCTCCCGATTCCTGAATCTCTGACTTCGCCAGAGTCAGATCAATGGTCCACGACTTACCTCGATCCAACGACTTAGATCATTTTGCGAGTTTTCACTTCATGAGTCCTTACGACTCTGCCCTTGGAATTTTTTGACTTGCAAAACCGCGAAATTGTTGATCCTGCGCCATGTGCCCTTCTGAATTGAACGATCCAGATCATTTCACGACTTCAAACCTTTGTCTAAATTTAAAATTCACGCAAATTTATGATCCCGACCACCTAAGGACCGCAAATCTGGACCTCGAATGGAATCTCCTCCACTGAGAATTGAACTTGCTCGCTCACTTGATTTTGAGTCTATATTAGACCACTCTAAGTGTTGCACTTTGTGCACATGACTGCGGCCTGTGAAAGAGAGAAAAACAGGGCAAGGGCATAGACTTAGGTAGAAACCACAAACCCACAGGACTCTGACAATTTCATGTGATAACACTTTCCATAAGAATGATATGATCGGAATAAAGAAGAAGATTGATGACTATACCAGTGACAGTAGGGCCGACACAACTTGCTTTTTCCAAGCAATCTTCTAACTTGTCAATGTATATGCCAAAAAGGGTAGGGGACAAGGGACAACCTTTTTTGACTATGATATTGCAGTTAATATCTTTTGACCAGCCCTCAATTTTTTTAAACTTAGCAATAACGTTCTCATACATCTTTATTGCAGCAGCCCTCAAATCGAGAGGCACTTTTATCTCTTCCAACCTATTCCAAAGGTTTTTCCTAGGAACCATGTCAAAATATTTCCTAAAGTCAACAAAACAACAAAAAAGATTAGTTTTAGTATTGCAGAACTCCTCTGCAATGATCCTAAAGGTAACAAGATGGTCCACAGTTGAATGATATCTCCTAAACCTAGCCTAGCCTTTAGCTATTTTACTATGACTTTCTAGCCAAAGGATAATCTTCTTTTCCAAAATAATTCCATAAAGCTTGGATAAAATCGGGCTAATCATAATGGTCTTATAATTAGAGGGAATGTTTCTATCCCCATTTTTAAAAATAGGAACATTGAGACTTTGTGTCTAGGGTTTAGGGAAGCCTTGTTTGACTACTAAATTGAAGAGCTTGTGTATGTGAGGGATAAGGATAGGCCCTCCGATTTTTAAAATTTCAGCTTGGTAGCCTTCAATGTCCTTAGCTTTCCGATTTTCAAGCCGCTTAACCCCGAACTCTATGTTATCTAAAGAAAAAACTTCTTCCTTTGTAGGGACAATAGGAATGGTGTCCATGGCATTAGGGAACTCATAAAGAATTTTAAGGTAGGAATTCCAGTCCCTTAAGGGAATCCTATTATTTTATTTAGTATTGCAGTTTAGAATTTGGCTCCAGAACTTCTTAGGATCTAGCTTATATAGTTGTGAAATTTCTTCTTGCCTTTTATTGATATAGTACCTTTTTTCCCTTTTAATTATGGATTTGTAGGTATTGATCTTATAAAGTTTTAAGGACTCATTAGAAGCATCCCTAATGAATTTCCTAGCAATTTTACATTCTTTATCATACCAAGGGTTGGTTGTTCTATTTTTCTTTTTATAGGACACCTTGAAAGAGAACTTGTTAATATAAGTGGAAAGGGTAGTTGTAAAATTATGATAGAGCTCTTCAATGTTGTCCTTATAAGTTAGAATATTTAATTTAATATTTAAATCCTTTAAGAAAATTTCAACTTTACTTTTGTCAAAGCACAAATTCCTTTGATTATCAGAATTCTCTTCAATGGCACTCCTATGCATGGAAAATTTTAGAGTTAGGGTTAAAGGTTTATGATTAGATTCAAGCTCGTGGTCATTTAAAAGGTCAAACGTTTCTATTTTGTTGGAAATGGGGATATCATTTATCACATAATCTACAAAACTACTACCTAGCCCATGAATACAAGTCACCTGGTTGGAGTTTGGCCACTTCATTACTCCATTGCAAATTATTAGGTCTTGAGAGTTGCATAGCTTGACCAACTCAGTACCAAACAAATTCTCAATTAGGTCTTCAGATCTTCTTTTGTATCTATTAGATAAAGCAATGTCCTCATCTAGCCATAAAGGATTATGGTTGGAATCAATACTTAAAAGAGTAGTTTGTTTAGTTGCAGTCCTAGCATTAAAGTCTCCTAGAAGGAGGATATTACCTTCATTTTTCAAACAATAAATATCTTGTTCTAAATTATTATAGGGACGATTGTTTTCTAGATTGTTTTTCTTATAAAAAGTAGAATTAATGGGTGCAAAATAGAAAATTTCTATATACATCTTCTTAGCATTGGTGTCTGAAATTTGTATCTAAATGTACTGATTGAGAGGGTCAATCTTATGAAGTTGAATGTGAAAAGAAATCCTCTTTCTAATATAACATGCTATGCCTCATATCCCTCTACGGTGGGATTTTTTGTTCCATGCTGACCACAAGACAAATCCTTCTATGTTAGGGACCTTAGACTCCTCATGCTCCCAAGTTTCAACTAGATAGATAATATCAATATCACTCAGGATCCAACTTATCATAGGACCTTTGTGCCATGTAAAGCCACAATAGTTCCAAAAAAGGATCCCAAGTGTCCCAAATTCCTATTTATTATTATCCTTATGGTCTCTATCCCTAACAATAGCTTTTTGATTTCTAATTATTGCCCATTTTCCTTCTTTCCTGGCTTCTTTTACCTTTTGAACTTCCTTCCTTAATTCAACTTGGTCTTTGGGAATGAGGTCTTCATTTATAAATATTCCTGACCCTTTTAAGCTCGAAGATTTACTAAGTATGCTATATTTATGGTCATTACAACTTACTTTGACACGGATCAACCTATCTTTGTGATCAATTATTTTTCCTAGCTGCTTTGCTTCTATGAGGTAAGGTGTATCAATTTGTGATTTATTATTTAATTCTTCTTTTACTATTGCTAGCATATCTTCCTCTT
Source organism: Picea engelmannii (assembly GCA_009831015.1). Lineage (NCBI taxonomy): Eukaryota > Viridiplantae > Streptophyta > Pinopsida > Pinales > Pinaceae > Picea > Picea engelmannii. The sequence goes on along the minus strand of ML781019.1, from coordinate 874,518 downwards.
GTTGTTCTTTTATACCAAAAATTATGAGGTTCAAGGATCTTTTGTTACACTCATGGTCCAGTTCAGTTATCTTATTCATTTCCTCTTTGATGGGTTTGATATCCAATTTGTTTTCCATATTACTGAGGGTCAACATGTTGGTTATTTTTTATTCTAGCTCTTTAATCCTATCTCTCAAGTTGTGATTTTCTTCAACCACTCCTTCTTGGGTTGATTGTTTATGTTTTTCCATTTCTTGAATACTATCCTTCATTGTCTGCAATTCACTCTTGAACCCTAAGAATCTATCCTCTATTTGAGTTTGAATGGTATCTTTAATTTTTTTATCAATCATTGCCTCTAGCTCTATTTGGAGTTTTGTGATGCAGCCCCCCTACCCTCCTGGGGATTTTGTGACCTCTCGTTATTGGATCTTCAATTACTCGAGCCGAATTAGCTCTTCAAGCCTTCAACAATCCCCAAACAATGAAACATAGGTCCCTTTGATGTTACCTACAGGTCTTAATTACCCACAACTCTGCTCTCCGATGCTTTTGGAAAAACCAACCTTATGAGTGCTAGCCCCCTCCGCGCTAGACTCTTTCTCCTATGTGACCATGGGCTATGACCATGGGTCATCTCTTCGTAACTTTGGGCTTCAAAAATATCACAACCTCCATCTTTGGTTCTTTCTGAAATGCTTTCTTCTAAATGCGTGGAACTTTGTCACGTGTCCACTTCGATCTGACGGTCCAACTATATTTCATGTTTCACAACTTGTGAGGATTCCACCTACTCCACAACCAATGTTTTCTGACCTCTATCTCCCATATTTTCTAATCCATTGCCACGTATCTTCCTCACGACCAACGATCAGGATCACTTCATGACCTCGCTCTTGCAACACTCCAAAATACTTTGAACCACGAAGTGTCGAAATGCTTCATGACTAACCCTCGTGCATATTTACCCAGATATGATGGTATGGAATGATCCCGATCCTTACTAGACGGATTTTTCTCATTAATTCTGGGAAACCTTAAAGGATTTCTCCCTTTGAATATTTCTCGCCACTCCTCCTCTTGATATTGTTATTTCTCGACCTTTTTCCTCCTTAGAGTGATCTCTTCGACACTTAGTCGAATTTCAGCCTGTGCACGCCTTGCAACAGGTCTTCCCCCACACTTAGCTTCTCTACAGATGACTTTCACTACTCCTTTTGAGCTTCTGGATCAAAATATTCTGTCACGCACTCCCTGCAGACAATATGCACTCTCTGCATGTAAATCTCCAAGTTACCTCTCTTGGACTTGCTTCTCCCCAACACTCTGAACTTCTCAGAATGGTTTCTCGATACTCAACCCGGTATCGACTCTGCACATGTTTGCGAAAAATTTCCTTCAATATTTACTCTTGAAGGATGACTATGCACTCCTTGAAACAATCCTTCCACGCTCTATTGTTCCCTCTAAACAATATGACTCCGAGTGTGTTCGGTCTACGAATACCTCCAAACAATATCTCCTGAAATTTTTGAGTCAAATCAGACTCTGTCACACACACCTTGCGGACACTATGCAGTCTTTGCACATATAAAGTTCATGTTATCTCTTCTGAGCTTATGAGTCGAAACAGACTCTGTCAACGCACTTCTTGTGGACACTATGCAAACTTGCACTTGCTCGTAGAAGAGAAACAATTGAAACTTATCTGAATCTTCACATATTCATACATTCAACCATGTAAATGAATTCATAAACACGAGAACAAGAAATAACATAGAATTGCAAATAAACAGGAAGTCTACCATTCATTCATTCAGATAGACACATTAACTGCAACACCAGACATTTGGAACAATGCTTCTCTGTTATATTCATTCAACTAAAAATATACATGTGTTCTTACACTATGATAAGCTTCAACAACTCCTACAACATATACAACCACAAAAACTACAATAATAACTTCAGTAGCCACTATTGGCAACTAGAATGCCAACAACCTCTTCTGGGCAACAATACAAAGCTTTATACAAGAGGGGCTCTTCGAGCCTTTCCCTCCAACTACTCTAGATCTATACTATCGAAATAAAATCATTCAATTACTTAGGATTTATTACAATAAATATTTGTGACAGACAGATAATATCAAATACATCGAATCTATACTACATGTAGCTTCATTAAAAGAAAATACATCCTCCAACGATCTCATGCAATCATCCAGCTCAAAAACATTAAAGATGTTCTTTTAATTACAATCCTTTCAAAAAATTTACATGATATTACACTTTAAAGTTCAAAATTCACTTCAAAATGCGTGTTAGGCGTTGAGTTGTCCTCCACTCATGCTTTGCTGATGACGCTTCTGCATCATTTTATGTCTCTTTCTTCACTCTTTTTTTCTAACGATTCTAACTCTATTTGGATTTTGGCATCTCTCTCTTCTCTCTTTTTTTTTCTATTGATTCCATATAATCATAAATGATCTCTAGGGTGATTTTGGGGGGCCTCCCCCTGTTAGGTTGAGTTTTTGGAATAGGTGGTGGAGTGCTCATATTGAAAAGAAGAAAAACAAAATGCAACAATTATTATTTTGGATTGACTTTAAAAATGGATTTTTTTTTAATTGATAATAATGATATTCATTATTATCTCTCAAATAAACTTTTACTTATGAAACTTAAAATAAAAAAATAAAAAATATATTTAAATCTCTTTACGTTAATAGATTATAAATATATTTTAAATTAAAATTGAATCAAAGTAAAAAGTGACTCACCTCATTCCACATGTCCACTTGCTCAACCGGTTGCAAAAGCCAAAAATAATTTCCGAAAACCATAGAGAAGTATTGTTCTCATATATATATATATATATATATATATATATATATATATATATATATATATATATATATATATATATATATATATATATATATATATATATATATATATATATATAT